>CALSCP010000121.1:0-17530 GCA_943704425.1 Ministeria vibrans ATCC 50519 | reverse complement strand
AAGTGATAGAGAGAGAGAGAGAGAGAGAGAGAGAGAGAGAAACAAAGTGATAGAGAGAGAGAGAGAAACAAAGCGATAGAGAGAGAGAGAGAAACAAAGCGATAGAGAGAGAGAGAAACAAAGTGATAGAGAGAGAGAGTATGTGTGAGTGGCGCGTTTTGAGATGCAATGAGCCATACGAAGACACTCACAATTGTACTCAATTGCTTACCTTTGGCTCTTCTTCGCCTTCGGCAGCCGCCGCCCCTCCTGCGCCCCCACCACCCTCTGCGTCAGTACTCGTAGACGCCACTGGCTTGGGGGCATAGCTCTGTTTGGTGATTTTGCCGGTTGTTTTCCAAGCTTTGTTCGCCTTGGCTTTGGCGGTGCCTGACGCTGCTGCTGCTGCTACGGCGGCAGCAGCTGCTTTTGTCGCTGTCGCTGTAGTGGTTGTCGTCGACGACAATGCAGGCGCGGCGGTGACGGCGCGAGTGAGGTCTTCGAGGCGAGGAGGCGAGAGGGCGGGCGGTAAAGGCGGCAAGGCCATGTCGTCGTCGTCGTCGTCGTCGTTGTTCCACGCCGTCAAGTACGCCGCGACATCTTCGTCAGCAGCTGAAGTTGCAGTGGTCGACAGGTTTGCAGTGCTGGCAGCAGCAGATGCAGCAGCAGATGCAGCAGATGCTGCCGCAGCGACAGAAGCGGTGGTCATCATACTGAGAAGGGGAAATTAATGTGAATAATTTTCAATTTTGGCGCCCAAATTTATTCATGCTTTTTGATCTTCTACTCGACAACGATGGGGACGAGGGCGAGGCGTCCATCTCGGAGATTCATCGGAAAGTTCGTAGTGGACGACAAAGCCGGTCACCGGCTGCGCCAACGACGACGGTGGCGGCGACAGCGACGGAAATGACTTGTGTCATGGACGAATTTCGAGAAATCGCCGAAGCGCTCCGACGGAAACGAGACTTGTTGATGGAGCGCGAACGGACGTTGGATGAACATGTGAGTGCACTCGTGGAAGAGGGAGTGCGTCAGCGGATGGAATCGCGCGCAGACGACTCGGCGCGCATTATACACAATCTTCGGCAATTGCGCGACGGACTGCGGCGGAAGCTGGCCGATTCCGAGGCGCAACGGATCGAAATGCAGGCGAATCATGATGCGCTGGAAGTTTGCTTGCAGAGCGAACGGCGAGAAGTCGCGGCGCTGCGTCGGAGTATCAAACAACAAAGGCAATCGGTGGCTGCTGAGTCAACGCCACACGCACCACCACCACCCCCACCAGATGTCGATAAGAACGACCAGCTGGCGGCGCAATTGAAAGTGACGCGTGCTCGTTTGCGTGCCTTTGTGGAAATGAGCGGCGCACTGCTGGACTGGAATGGCGCTGTCTGTGACGATATGAATGGTGAAATAGCACAGGCACTCTTTCCACTCTTTGCCGAACATTTGCTGCTGCTTCCTCCTCAACGCGACCTCTCAACTGCACGTGTGCTTCACCGTGTCTTGCTTGTCATTGACAATAGTCAACCCAGCACTACAGTGACACACCGTCGTCTGGGTGACCAGCTGGCAGGAACGGGTGCTGCCACCGCCGGACGCTTCATGCGACACATCGACTCAGCGCCCATCCGCGTTGTCTCCGCACTCTGTCTCCTCCGCTCTAGTGTTCACACCGATCGTATTCTTTCTGCACTTCAAGTGCTTGCACGCGACCTTACCAGCGCTCCTTCCAAATCGCTGTTCCTTCAACTACATGGCCTCGACCTTCTCTCACGCGCACTCCACTCAGGCTCTCCCTCAATGGCACGTGTCGCTGCCGACGCTGCGCTCCAACTCATCCAGAGCCCACAGCAACCACCACCACCTGCACAACCCGACCCACTTCTCGCGCAGTTTCTCGACCAGGCCGCTCACCACACGGGCTTCTTCCGTGCCTGTGCTGCCCTCTACAGTGACAATTCCAACTCGTCGGCGCTTGAGTCCCTCTCCATTGTCCTTCAGCGTCTCTCGCGTCTCGCCTCCTCTCACCGCCTTTTTGCCTCCTCCTCACTCACCGCTCGCCTCCGTGACTCTCTTGCCGCACTCCCGCCACAATCCCTTCACGCACTCAACATTCGCTCCATTCTCACGAACCTCGGATAATAATATAAAAATGTCTTCAACAGTAGTAAAAAAAAAGTTTTGTACAACGCGTTTATTTTTTCATTTTTATTTCAGTCTGGTCTGTGACGTTTTGAATCGTCAACGGCCCCTGTGGACCCATCGGGGTCTGATGGGGGCGACGCAGGACGCTTGGTACCCCCAGCAACAGGCACGGGGAGCCCACGTTGACGCAGGTCGTCATCAAGGAGACGGATGCGGTCGTCAAGGGAGCCCATGCGACCACGCTCTAGCATTGGTTTGTGCGAGACGCCTGTCGTCGTCGTAGTGGATGTGGCTGATTGTGGTGGAGGGGCGAGGGATCGAATGAGGGCAAGTTGACTCGCAATGATGGTCGAGCGCAATGCATGTTCACGCCAAAGTTCCATCGACACTGCCTCAAGGCGCTGCAAAGCACCCGCATCCACCTGCCACTCCAACGGGCTCGACACGCCCCGCGCACCACCACCACCACCACCAGCAGCAGCACCACCAGCAGCAGCAGTCGCATCATTCACATCTTCACCATCATCGTCACCCTGTAACATCCGCACCCGCTCCCCATCCACAACGGCGTACTGTGCCTCGTGCAGCACCAGTGGCAGCTCAGATGCCATCCCATACGATGGCTTTCCCGTCATTTGCTCCACATCCAACATGGCGTCAATCAACGACGCCTCTTCATTTCCCTCTCCAATCATAAACAGAACCGCAACCATACAGCGCACCTGAGGCAAACAAATAAAAAAAAATTGAGCTAGTGGGTATACAATGTCCGAATTGTTACTTGATGATAGAGAAAGCCCGAGCCACAAATGACCATTTGGTGCATGGCAAAAGGAGAGGAGGGCAAAGGCGCCGAAGGGGCACCTGGAAGGTCACACGGCTCGACGGTGAAGGAGGTAATTTTGCGACGAAACGACCGGACGCCATTTTGAATGTCGGGCAAGCAAAAGTTGCGGTAGTCGTGATCGCCGGTGAGACGGAGTGCGCCATCGCGCATGCGAGCGAGATTGAGAGCGCCCAGCGGGAAGTAGTAGCGATATTCGCGCTGGGTGCAACTAAAGCGTGCGCTAAAAGGGTACTCGGCGGTGGGTTCGGGTACAGGTGCCCAAGCGAGCACACGAATGTCTTTAGGGAGAGCACCGTTGAGCATATGGCAATAGCTAATCTCAGAGACGTTCTCCGTTGATTTTGCAGCTGCTGCTGCTGCTACTGCTGCTACTGCTGCTGTTGATGATGTTGATGACGCCGCCGCGGTCTCGTCGTCTGCAAGGGTCTTGGCTGGGGGGATGATGCCAGGGCCCGCAGTGAGACCGGAGCGAACAGTCAGCGCAAACACCTGGCCCATTGCACTGACGCCTTTGTCGGTGCGCCCACAGCGCGAGAAGTTGCACGTGGCCTTTGCCTCAATGAGGCGTGTCTTGAGAAGTGCATTGAAGAAGTGTTCCTGCGTCACACAAGGCAAAAGTCAGACGATGGCAAAAGCGCAAGTTGTGTCTCCTTGTACCTCAACCGTATCAGCGACATTCTGCTGCGCTGCGACGCCCCGATACGACCATCCAAGGTAGGCGACCCTTTGGTGCACAAAGGAACACACGGCAAGCGAAGGATAAGCCGGGAATGAGCAATTCAAGAGAGAGACGATCGCTTACCGAAATGCGACTCGACGTGTCGAATATTTGGAAAAGTCAAAGGCCCGCTTCGCCTTGACCTTTTTCGGCGACATGTTTCGAGACAGTATCAAAGGAACGCTGCGAGAAAATGCCAAGCGCGTAAAACTGAACATAAAAGTTGTAAAGTTAAAAGTTGTATTCTTCTTCTTCTATTAATTATTATTCGACGTTGACTGAAGTGGATCTTTTCTCTGAGTCGTCTCAGTCTGAGAAATACGCCCCACTCGACAGTCGAGTAGTCGACAGTTGGCATTATTCTTGGCAGCCGTCAATTTACGAAGAAAAAGAAGACATTTCCAATTATTTATGATTGATCACTGATTGATAATCATTATTATATTATTATTGTTGTTACATCATGTCAGATATTGTGGAACATCTCCAACTGCTGACCAATACCATTGAAGGAGAGTTTGGCAGAGACAATGATGAGGATGCCCTCTTGATTGCCCGACGTGCGTATTCTCTAGTGAGAGAGTAAGCGACAAACTAAAGTCTTTGGTCGAACTTGACATTTGTTTCAGACTCCCAGTCACTGCTCGCGCTTCATCGCACGACGGGGTCAGCGTATCCGAGAGTGTCGACTTTGGTACACATGTTCGCACCGACAAAAGCAGCGTACCTTGCACAGCCGAACGGTTCGCGTCAAAAGAAAGAAAGAAAGAAAAAAATAACATAATATTATTTCACTCACTGTCTGTTTTCTTTTCTATCTCTGTCGCGCCAGCGCATTGGCCTTTTTCACGGTCCGGCCAGCCACGGTGCAAAACTGTCTGATTGTGTCCAATGTGCCGGCGCTGCATGTCTGCATTGGGACGGGGGATGGCGGGACAAGACAGACACCGCCTGTTGTGCTTGCGGGTGAGACGTCCGCTGAGTGTCGTGTGCGCATTGACTGGCACCGCGTTCCGTTGGGCACGCTCCGTGCCTGGCTTGTCCTCCGCTTTAACAACGCCTCCATCTTTGTGCGCTCGGTGCGTGCCTCGGTGGTGGACACGCTCGATGCGCAGTCCATGCTCAATCCGCACGCTCCCGAGTTTATCCCAGCCAGGATTCTCCGACTCATCGAGGCTAAGCCAGTGATGGTATACGGCCCACCTCCGCCGGATCCCACGTTGAGACTTCCACAATTTGTGCCGCTTTTCGACGTGCTACAGACACCGTTGCGCATTGTGCCACCGCTGTGCAACCCCGTCAAACTGACCAAAGTGGCGGGGTGCTCGCCAACCGAGCTCACACCCGACGTCTACCCAAAGCACCTACAAAACATGTTGTGGTTTGAAGAGCGTCAACTGGAGCGTGACCTGCGTATGTTTACGCTTTTCCAGACGACTCTGACGGCCGTGGCGGGCGCAACGCCGTCCCAGTGCACGTCGTACACCCTCAACGTGCCGGGCATCCTCGAGAACCACCCGCCCGTCTACCACGGCGACCGTCTGCTCGTCCGCTTTCACAACATTCCCATCTACGAGTATGAAGGGGTTGTGTCGGCCGTGAACCGTCGCACAGGCGACATTGTCATGTGCATGAACATTACACACGCACACACCACAGACACACTCGATCCGCCTCCCACCTTTCCCTGCGTCCTCCGTTTCACCCTCAGCGGCAAACCTATGGCCGAAATGAAGCGCGCTAGTGCACTGATAGGACGTGTTCTTGGGGGTCGCAGCAGTGGCATGCGCCAGCGTCTCTTTCCCACCATCGACGTGCTCACAATACCCCTTTCAAATGCAGTGTCCCTCTTGGTGCACGACAGAAGCATTCGCGACGAACAGAGTCGCGTGGAAGACGAACACAAGTCAACGCCCTCCACAAATGGACGCTCTGCGCCTTTTCTTGTACAGCAACAACAGCAAGAACAGCCACAGTACTCTATGGCCATGGCAGCCAACGATGCGACTGTGCTGCTCAACCACTCGCAACGACGCGCCGTCTGTGACATTGACGCACACACCAACGGTGTGCTTCCCTACGTTGTTTTTGGCCCGCCAGGCAGTGGCAAGACAGCAACTGTCGTGGCGGCAGTGCGTCGCGTGTGCCGTCGCACCACAACGCGTGTGCTCATCACGGCACCCTCGCACGCCGCAGCCGATGTCCTTGTCGCGCGTCTTAGTTGCTTCTTCTCTCCTGCTGACATGTTTCGTCTTTTTGACGCCTCACGTGACAAATCTAGCATTCCAGCCTATGTACAAGCCTACACGCGCTTCGTCAACGAGGCTGGCCTTGACCTTCCCGTGTGTGCTCCGCTTGCCGATCTCGTCGGGTTCCGCATTGTTGTTGCCACCTGTGTCGATTCCGGTACAATGCGCTCGCTAGGACTGTCGTCTCAGCACTTTACACACTTGTTCGTGGACGAGTGTGCACAGGCGACGGAGCCCGAGGTTCTCGTGCCGCTCTCCATTGTTGATCTGCGCTGTCAGGTGGTCCTTGCCGGAGATCACTTCCAGCTGGGTCCCAATGTGCGTTCGCCTCAAGCCGTTGCCTGTGGCTTCCAGATGTCGCTGCAGGAGCGCCTTATGCACCTCCCCGTTTACCAACAGCAGCTGCTTTATGTCCGTCGCTGCACCAGCACCACAGGCACCAGCAATCGCAGCAGTCATCAAGAGTCGAGAGCCGTCGACATGTCAACAACAGCGACATTGCGCAGTCTTACGCAACTGCGCCACAACTACCGCAACCACCCAGCCATGCTTGCGTTGCCATCGGATCTCTTCTACGGTGGTGCACGCTCGCTTGAGTGCCATGCGCCCGCTCACTTGACGGACCGCTGTTGTGACTGGCCTCAGCTCAGCAATGGCCGTGTGCCGGTGCTTTTCTATCATGTGGAAGGAGACTGTATGAGCGACGAGTCGGACCGTTCTGCATTCAACATCTTTGAAGCGTCTGCCGTGTCGCGGCTCGTTGTGGACGTTCTCAAGCACCTCGAACAACAACATCAAAAAGAGCAACAGCAGCAGCAATTGGGTGTGTTATTGCCGCTCACGGCCACCAATGTGGGAGTGATTGCGCCGTTTCGATCGCAGGTCAAGCGTATTCGTGAGCTACTGCGTCGAGCGGGTGCGGGTCAAGTAAATGTGGGCACCGCAGAGGATTTGCAAGGGCAAGAGCGTGAGATTGTGTTTGTGTCGACGACACGGTCGCGAGTGTCACGGGTGACCCACGACGTGCGTCTCAATGTGGGTCTGGTGCACCAACCAAAGCGTTTCAATGTGAGCATCACGCGCAGTCAGTGTCTGCTTATCGTCGTGGGCAATGCGCGCGTGCTCTCGGTCGACCCTCTCTGGCGTCGCTTCATTGGCTTTTGCGAGCGTGTCGGCAACTACACAGGCGATGCACGGCGTCCGCGGAATCTGTGTTCCAGCAAGACGTCGTACGAGGAGCGCGAGCACTTTCTCGCTCAGGTTGTCGGTGCGCCGTGTCTTGGGGCGGCGGCTGCGGCGGCTGCAGTCGCCGCGGGGGAAGAGGACTCTGTGGATCCGTTTGAACTGTATGAGGAAGAGGAGGGGGAGGAAGAAGGGCAGAAGGAAGAGGAGGGAGAGACAGAGACGAATGAGGACGAGCTGGCCTTTGTGCATGATCAACCTTTTTCGCTTTTTCTGTAAAGTTATATTGTATTATTATTATTATGATTAATTAATAAAATAAATAATAATAATATTTTATTATTATATTTCATTGACGAAAGCGAGTAAATCATTCGCTTGCATCAAACAAGTGCCAACTCTCACTGCCAAGACAGACAGACAGACAGACAGACAGCCAAGTGGTACAAACTACAAAGCTGTCAAAGTGTCGAAGTTCGAGGATGTTAGATGTATTGAAGAAGGGGTTTATTTTAACGTTTTGTTATATTTTGACTTTGATTATCTTGAGTCATCCAAAGAAAAAAAATAATATAATTATAAAAATCAAAATTATTTTCATTGTTTGTGTGACAAAGCATGATGGACCCCGAGGCTAAGGATGAGAGCGGTGACGATCTTGATACGTCTATTGTTGAGGTGTCGCTGGACGACACGGTGAATGTCGATGCGGAGACGACAGAACAAAACGAAACTTCAGACGAAGAGAAAAGCAGCACGACAGCGCAAGGTGAGGCCACACCGCCTGCCAGGGCCCCTGCTGCAGCTGCCGTGGCGCCAGGGAGTGGCGCGGCAGTGGCGCCGGCGACCACGGCGGCCATGCCAGCGTCGGTAGTTCACCCTGAGGCGCAGCAGCAGCAGCAGCAGCAGCAGCAGCAGCAGATGCGACCTCCGATTGCGCGCGAGGTGACACGCCCGCTGACGGGTCCCGAGCTCATCAGCATCTTTGGCGACATCTATCCGCAGCATGTTCCTGCGTGGCAGGCGCAAATTCGCGGTGAGTCCGACCCGGTTGCGTCGATTGCGGTGGCGCACGTCTCGTCGCTGCCGTCGAGCGAACAGCTCGTGACTGCCGTGCATTACTGCATGCGCCGCCACCCCATGCTGCGCGTGGGTGTACACGTGACGAACGACGAGGACCGTGCGGCGAACGAGCAACACCATCGCGAGATGTTGGCGCGTGCACCACCGCCAGCGCCTAAGACGGGCCTTGCGCGACTGTTTGGCGATGACAAGCCGCCGCCGCCACCGGTGCTTCCCCCGGCGACCTTTGTGCCCGTTCCCGAGACCAACTGGGACTGTGCCTCTATGGTGTTGCCGGTGGTACCCAAACCGTGGCGTGCAGTCGTGAGCGAAGAGCTCTCACGCGGCTTCTCCGACCTCAGCGGTCCGCTGTGGCGTGTCGTCCCTGTGGCGCACGACAACGCACACCAACTGGTGATTGTGTTTCACTCGGTGCTCGCCGACGCCTCCTCCGGCCACACCATTATCCACGAACTGCTAACAGCCGCGTGTGCTATGAGCAACGAGGCGCGCGACGCCGCCACGACGTACCCTGTGCCGCCCACTCCCGAGGCGCTTCTTTTTCCCACCGGACTTCCTCTCGTCAAACTCTTTGCCAGCAAAACCGCTCGCTTCTTTCTCGAACGCACTCTGCACAGTCCACCGTCCTTTCCCGTGCGCCACTCGGTCAGCACAGGCCCCGACGTGTGCATTGCGCATCACTTTACGCAAGGGACTCCCGAGAACTTTACAAAAGTATTCAAGTCACACAACGAGATATTAATTATTATCAGACTGCTCAAACCTCTTCTCTCTCTTCTTCTTCATTTTGTTTTAAAAAAAAATCTTTTGTCTCGTTCCAGGTGCTCCAAGTGTGCATGCAGCGCAACGTGCATGTGGCATCCGTCATGGCTGCTGCCGTGTGCTTCCTCAGCGCCCCTCACCACATTCGCCATGGTCCAACCAAGCCGACGCCACACGGCCCAGAGTTTACCATGACCATCAATGTTCCCGTGTCTCTGCGCGGCAATGCTACTCCCGCTAAACTGCCCCCATTTGCCATTGCACCTCTTACAGTCCCTCTGAGTCTGGTCCGCGTCACGCTGAACCCTTCCAGTCGATTTTGGGACGTCGTTGCCATCATTCAAACAGCCCTGACGCGCAACGAACAGCCTAACAGCATCGCTGTCAACGAGCGCGCGTGGCACTCGCTGACCAGCGACATTCCCGCCTGCGCCCGTCTTCTTCACGACCTTCCCTCCGCCGTTCTGGCTCCCGTCACCCTCGCCTCTGCGGGTGCCTTCCCCTTCCCCGACCGCACATATGGGCCCGACGTGACTCTTTCGGGTGTTCATATTGCCCACGGCACAACCTCTTTTGTGCCCGCTTACTTTGGTATGCTCTCATCTCTATCTCTCTCTCTTTCTCTCTGTGCATCGTTTTCTTTCTTTTTCCCTTCTTCTTCTCTTTCCTCTGTTTCTCTTTTATTCACTTCTCACTTAAACTGTAGAATTGATTCCGTCTGTGGTGGACTCTGTGTCATGGAGCTGTCTGTATGCGCCGGCGCACGTGAGCGATGCGACAGTGGAGGCGTATGTGCAGGAGCTGACGCTGATGGTGGACCAATCGCATCGCATTGGGTCGTACTGGACACTGGGCAATCTGCTGGACTCGCTGGGACGAGACAGTGTGCTTTTCTTTGATGCGGAGGTGGAGCGCCATCGCGCGGCACAGGCTGCGGAGCGGGAACTCGCGGAGGCGCAGGAACAGGCGCGCCTTGAACGGTTGCGTGAGGTGGAGCGAGTGGATCGTGAGCGATCTGCTGCGTTGGAGGAGCAGGCGCGTCGCTCCAAGGTTGTGGTGGTGGTTCCTGCACCCGTCTCGTCAACATTGTCTTCGACTGAAGTGCCGTTGGAGGGGGCTGTGACGACGGGGATGCTCAAGGACGACGATGAGGAAGAGGAGGAAGAGGAGAAAAAGGAGGAAGACGAGAAAACGAAAGACCAAAATTAAAATAACTATTATTGTGTTCAATTCTGTTACATAGTGTACGGCTCTTATGTGTGTGTGTGTGTGTGTGTGTGTGTGACTAGTACTCGAGGATGGGATCGCCAATGTCGTGAATCATGGGAATGACGCAACGGAGTCCAAAGGCTTTGCTGAGGATAATCTTGAAGATTTTGCTCACGTTGATGTTGACCATGGAGGAGCAGAAGACGAGAGGGGATCTCATGGCCCGTGCATAGCGTCGCGCCTGCTTGGTGACTTCCTCTTGGAACTCAAAGTCTTTGTCAATGAAGAGATCGTATTTGGTGCCGACGAGAATGGGAATGGCCGTCTGAAGAGAAAAAAGAGAGAGGAAAAAAAAAAGCGAAAGAGACAGTCAGTGAGTTGAAAATTAATGCACTGTTATGTTTTTAACACAGTTTGTGCAAAAAAGGGGTCGTGGACGCCACCGCCCAGCGCATACCCTGTTGAAGCCGCGGCTCTGACGATACCACTCGCGGACGGCGTCGAGCGTCTCCTTGTTGGTCAGATCAAACAGAAACAGAATGGCAATCGCTTCATTGACGACAAACGGGAGCATCGAGATGAACTCACGCTGCCCGCCCAGGTCCCAGATCGAGAAATTGATCTCCGAGCTGCGCACCAGGATCGCCTTTTCCATGAAATTGACTCCTGGCGACGACACAAGAGAGTAAGTTTTTCTCTCTCGCGTTTTTTTGAAATGGGTTTTGCGTCCTACCGAGCGTTTGCGTGTATTCCTTGTCAAAGACGTCCTCCACATACTTGACCATGAAGGAGGTCTTGCCAATCTCACTGTCGCCGACGATGCCCACCTTGACGCTTACGCTACAAACGTAAAAGAAAGGAAAAAAGTTCGTAATCAATTTCAAAAAAAAAAAAAAAAAAAAAAAAAGTTCAAACTGAGCTGAAAAAAAGTTACCTTGTGGTTGCGACGAGAGGTGCATCGGTGGATGTTGAAGCCGAAGCGTCGCCTGGGGCCGCGGGGGGCGAAGTAGAGAACGACATGAGAGAAAATTGAAAAAAATTAATTTTTCAGAATTCGCAATCATCTTATTAATTATTCAGAAAGTTTACTTCCTTCAAAGTTCAGATCAGCTCAGTTGAAAAAGTATTTTTCTGTATCGTCTTTACTGGGGACCCATGTCGTAGATGCGCCAGCCAACAACGTCGTCGTGGTAGGAGTAGGTGGTGCGGGCAAAGCCAGGGTCGTTGACAAAGAGCGTCTCGTTGTTGGCGTGGAAGGCGGTCACAAGAACAAAGTGGTGGCCATGGTCGACGTTGGCAATGACAACGCGCTGGCGGACGAGGTAGGCGCGGATGGTCTCAAGGGGCAGGTCGTTGGTGGGGTGCATGCCGTCCTGCGGCCAGCGGATCCACGATGAGTTGATGCGCGGCACGGCAGCCTCGTCCAGGTCGTCGCCACCCACGTAGCCCTGGTGGGTGCGCAACCAGGCGTTGAGCGTGCCCGGGTTGGCTGGCGCTCCCTCAATAGAAATGCCCCACCCGTGCAGCGCCATGGAGACTGAGCTCATCAGACACCCTACGTCGCAGACTGTCTTGACTTCCATGACGTCGCCACCCCACTTTGCATCACACTGCGAATATGTTTCAGTGAAACCATGATAATATTATCCTTTTACCTGCTTGTAAAGCGGGTAGTCGTGTGACACTGTGCCGGTGGGTGAGGGTGCGGCGAGAATGTCGTAGATAATGAAGTCGAGGACGTCGCCATAGGCGTAGGTGGTAGTATTGTAGAAAGGATCGTTGACGGTGAGTTCGCGACCGGCACTCGCCTCGTTGACGCCTGTCACCAGCACAAAGTGAGTTCCGTTGCGCACGTGCGCCAGATAGACACGCTTGGCGTTGTTCACATCGTGTGCAATCGTAGTGAGACTCGGCAAGGTGCGAGATTCGCTCACAAACTGCAAGCGGTCCGTCAAAACTTGCGGTGCTTGCAAAATTAGATTGTCACAATCACCGCCGGCGCAAGTGTACAAAGATTCTCTACGGTAAATGTGAGCAACAATGCATCAGTGCTTGTATATATATGTATGTGTGTGTGTGTGTGTGTGTGTGTGTGTGTGTATGAATATGTATGTGCTTAGTGTGTTTTTGTATATATATATATATGTACGTATGTGGTGTGTGTGTGATTAGCATGTGCCTTGTGCATCGTGTGTGATTAGTATGTGCTCGTTGTGGGTGCGTAATGTGCTGAGTGTGCTGAGTGTGTGTGTGTACTTGACGAGGAATGCGTTGAGAGAGCCCGGAGTCGATTCGTCGCCGTCGATTTTGACTTCCAGAGCGGAGAGAGCCATTGCCACACATGACATGGCGCATCCTTCGCCACACACAGTCGAACGATGACCCTTTCCAACGATTCCCATGGCGTCGGGACCCCATTGAGGGTCGCACTGTCGTAAGGAGGGGAAAGAGCAAATGGATGAGCATTGCGGTTTACGATTTCAACCGACCTGCATGAAACGCGGATAGGAAATGGGAGCGGACTCCGAGATGGACGAGGCAACAAGGAGGACGAGGGCCAGGGCCAGCATAGAATCAAGAATTAATACTGATTGATCTTTGACCTTTCGAATAAGTTGGCACTGTTTTGACTCCACAGACGGACGTAATGACGGTATCACAGTATCAAAAGCATCCAAAAACATCACCTCAATAAAGACATACGCCATACCGCATACGCCATATACTCGTCGTTAACTCATAGAACAGCTATATCTTAGAGTTTCATTCGATCAAATAAAGACTCCAAAATGTTCGCCCAACGCGACTCGTTATGCGCTAAAGCCTCCCATTCAGGATTGCATACATATTAGTCAACTAGAATCTAGATCGGCTTGGTCGTATTCCCCGAGAGCCTCGGCGGAGTTGGAGGGAGCAAAAGAAGAAGGAGGAAGAAACTGTGTGCGTGTGTGTGAAACAGATGTAACTACGGCTGACGCGCGCTGCATGACGCGTCCGTGCTTCGCGGATTCTCCGAGAGCCTCAGCTGAGTTGGAGGAATCAGAAGAGAAACAGATAGTTGCCAACAATTAATTCTAAAGACGTATAGTCACAAATCAGGTGATTGAAATTCACAGATATTCTACGGCTTACGTTGCGCTTCCGTGCGTCGCAAAACAATTACTCAAGCAAGGAATAAGACAAGAAAGATCCGAACTTCCGTTCTATACGCATTCAGCAAAGCACACATCATAGCCAAGAGGGCACTGTTGTGTTTCCTTGGTGTCGCACGTCAGGATGAATTCGTTGTGTCGTTCAGGACAAAGGTTGTTTTTTATTTAAGTGCATTGAAAATACCATTACTCTCTGTTGTATTATAATACATATACTCAATCCGAATGATAAAAGATGCTGTTCTCTCAGACGATTTCGAATCAAAGAAGACGAATGACAGCTTCCTTGGCTAACGCGGACCCTGCAATAGCCATGTTGGTCAGAGCGGCCAGGGCACCACTCTGTTGGATGGCCGACTTGTTGATACCATTGCCATTTGACAATCGGAGTAAGAGCCGCACAATGGTCTCTTTTGACTGATCGGGTGCACTCTCACTGTTCAGAAGAGCCACCGCTGCCTCAATCGCACCTGAGCGTGCGATGGTCACTTGGGCGTCGTCGCTGAACGCCAGGTTCCTCAGCGCACTCGCCGCGTAGTCCTTGGCGCTGTCGATCCCGCTACGCAACACAGCAATCAGCGGTTCAATTGCACCTGCACGTACAATGGCCACTTCATTGTCGTCGTTGACAGCCAGGTTGGACAGCGCACCCGCCGCGTTCTTCTTGGCGCTGTCGGTTCCACTGCGCAGCACAGCAATCAGCGGTTCAATCGCACCTGCGCGTGCAATGGTCACTTTGTTGTCGTCGTTGACAGCCAGGTTGGACAGCGCACCCGCCGCCTTTTCCTTGGCGCTGTCGGTTCCATTGCGCAACACAGCAATCAGCGGTTCAATTGCACCTGCGCGTGCGATGGCCACTTCGTTGTCGTCGTTGCCAGCCAGGTTAGACAGCGCACACGCCGCCTCCTCCTTGGCGCTGTCGGTTCCACTGCGCAACACAGCAATCAGCGGTTCAATTGCACCTGCGCGTGCAATGGTGACTTTGTTGTAATTGTCGTCGTTGAAAGCAAGGTTCCTCAGTGCACCCGCCGCCACCACCTTGGCCCTGTTAGTTCCACTGCGCAACAGAGAAATCAACGGTTCAATCGCACCTGCGCGTGCAATGGCCACTTTGTTGTCGTAGTTGAGGGCCAAGCTGCACAGCGCATCCGCCGCGTTTTCCTTAGCGCTGTCGCTTCCGTAGCGCAGCACGGTAATCAGCGGTCCAATTGCACCTGCGCGTGCAATAGCCACTTTGTTGTCATCGTTAACGTTGACGGCCAGGTTGGACAACGCACCCGCCGCCTTCTCCTTCGCGCTGTCGGTTCCACTGCACAAAAGAGAAATCAGCGGTTCAATTGCACCTGCGCGTGCAATGGCCACTTTGTTGTGCTTGTTGACAGCCAGATTCCTCAGCGCACCCGCGGCGTTCTCCTTGGCGCCGGCGGTTCCACTGCGTAACACAGCAATCAGCGGTTCAATTGCACCTGCGCGTGCAATGGCCACTTCGTTGTCGTCATTGCCCGCCAAGTTGGACAGCGCACCCGCCGCCATCTCCTTAGCGCTGTCGGCTCCACTGCGCAACACGGCAATCAGCGGTCCAATTGCACCTGCACGTGCAATGGTCACTTTGTTGTCGCCGTTGACCGCCAAGTTGGCCAGAGCGCCCGCGGCGTACTCCTTGGCGCTGTCGGTTCCACTGCTCAACACAATAATCATCGGTTCAATTGCACCTGCGCGTGCAATTAACACCTTGTTATGAATGTTGACGGCCAGGTTCCACAGTGCACCCGCGGCCTTCTCCTTGGCGCTGTTAGTTCCACTGCGCAACACAGCAATCAGCGGTACAATTGCACCGGCGCGTGCAATGTCCACTTCATTGTTATCGTTGCCGGCCAGGTTGGAGAGCGCACCTGCCGCCTCCTCCTTGACGCTGTCGGTTCCACTGCGCAACAAAGCAATCAGCGGGGCAATTGCACCTGCGCGTGCAATGGTGATTTTGTTGTAGCCATTGACCGCCAGGTTGGACAGCGCGCCTGCCGCCTTCTCCTTCGCACTATCGGTTCCACTGTGCAACATAGCAATCAGCGGTCTAATTGCACCTGCACGTGCAATGGTCACCTCGTTGTCATCGTTGACAGCCAGGTTGGATAGTGCACCCGCCGCGTTCGCCTTGGCGCTGTCGGTTCCACTGCGCAACACAGCAATCAGCGGGGCAATTGCACCTGCTCGTGCAATGGTGACTTTGTTGTTGTCGTTGCGAGCCAGAATCCTCAGCGTATCCGCCGCCCTCTCCTTGGCATTGTCAGCTCCACTGAGCAACACAGCAATCAGCGGTTCAATTGCACCTGCGCGTGCAATGGCCACTTGGATGTCATCGCTGACAGCGAGGTTCCCCAGAGCACCAGCGGCGTACTCCTTGGCGCTGTCGGTTCCACTACGTAACACAGCAATCAGCGGTTCAATTGCACCTGCGCGTGCAATGGCCACGACGTTGTTGTCGTTGATGGCCAGGTTCCTTAGCGCACCCGCCGCCTCCTCCTTGGCACACTCGGTTCCACTGCGCAACACAGCAATCAGCGGTTCAATTGCACCTGCGCGTGCAATCGCCACTTGGTTGTCGTCATTGCCCGCCAGATTGGCTAGCGCACCCGCCGCGTGCTCCTTGGCGCTGTCGGTTCCATTGCGCAACACAGCAATCAGCGGTACAATTGCACCTGCGCGTGCGATGGCCACTTCGTTGTCGTCGTTGACAGCCAGGTTGGACAGCGCACCCGCCGCGTACTCCTTGGCTCCGGCGGTTCCACTGCGCAAAACAACAATCAGCGGTTCAATTGCACCTGCGCGTGCAATGGTGACTTTGTTGTTGTCGTTGCGAGCCAGGCTCCACAGTGTACCGGCCGCCTTCTCCTTGGCGCTGCGGGTTCCATTGCGCAACACAGCAATCAGCGGTTCAATTGCACCTGCGCGTGCAATGGTGCCTTGGTTGTCGTCGTTGACAGCCAGGTTCCACAGTGCACCGGCCGCCTTCTCCTTGGCACTGTCGGTTCCATTGCGCAACACAGCAATCAGCGGTTCAATTGCATCTGCGCGTGCAATGGTCACTTTGTTGTCGTCATTGACAGCCAGGTTGGACAGCGCACCCGCCGCGTACTCCTTGGCTCCGGCGGTTCCATTGCGCAACACAGCAATCAGCGGTTCAATTGCACCTGCGCGTGCAATGGTGACTTGGTCGTCGTCGTTGACAGCCAGGTTGGATAGTGCACCCGCCGCGTACTCCTTGGCGCTGTCGGTTCCATTGCGCAACACAGCAATCAGCGGTTCAATTGCACCTGCGCGTGCAATGGCCACTTCGTTGTCGTCGTTGACAGCCAGGCTCCACAGTGCACCGGCCGCCTTCTCCTTGGCCCTGTCGGTTCCACTGCGCAACACAGCAATCAGTGGTTCAATTGCACCTGCGCGTGGAATGGCCACTTGGTTGTCGTCGTTGACAGCCAGGTTGGACAGCGCACCGGCCGCCTCCTCCTTGGCCCTGTCGGTTCCATTGCGCAACACAGCAATCAGCGGTTCAATTGCACCAGCGCGTGCAATGGTCACTTGGTTGTCCTTGTTGCGAGCCAGGTTCCCCAGCGCACCGGCGGCGTACTCCTTGGCGCCGGCGGTTCCACTGCGCAACACAGCAATCAGCGGTTCAATTGCACCTGCGCGTGCAATGGTGACTCTGTTGTCTTTGTTGTGAGCCAGGTTGAGCAGCGTCTCCGCCGCCTTCTCTTTTGCGCTGTCGGTTCCAACCAAAAGGAGCGCAACAATCGGCTGAATTGCGCCTGCGAGTGCAATGGTCACTCTGTTGTCCTTGTTGCGAGCCAGATTCCTCAGCGCACCCGCGGCGTACTCCTTGGCGCCGGCGGCTCCACTGCGCAAAAGAGCAATCAGCGGTTGAATTGCACCTGCGTGTGCAATGGTGACTTTGTTGTCGTCGTTGACAGCCAGGCTCCACAGTGCACTTGCTGCCTTCTCCTTGGCGGTGTCGGTTCCACTGCGCAACACAGCAATCAGCGGTTCAATTGCACCTGCGCGTGCAATGGCCACTTCGTTGTCCTTGTTGTGAGACAGGTTGAGCAGCGTCTCCGCCGCCTTCTCTTTTGCGCTGTCGGTTCCAACCAAAAGGAGCGCAACAATCGGCTGAATTGCGCCTGCGCGTGCAATCGCCACGCTCTTG
>CALSCP010000113.1:27223-37983 GCA_943704425.1 Ministeria vibrans ATCC 50519 | reverse complement strand
GGGGATGAGGTGGTGGTGGTCATGGGGGTAGTGGGCGGGGGAGTGGGTGCGAAGGGAAAGGGAGAGGGAGAGGAGGAGAGAGGGGGGAGGGGGTGGGAGAGGGTTTCGAGCGTTGTCGATGAGGTGGGCTGGGACAAGGGAAATGTCGCTGAGTTGAGAGATGGGGCGGGAGAAGGGAATGGAAGAGGTGGAGAAGGAGGCGGCACCGGGCTGGTGGAGGTGGATGGTAGTGTCGAGGGGAGTAAAGGGAGCACGTGCAAGTGGCTGGGCCGTCTGTACGTGAGTCGTCGTTGCTGGGCCCTGCTTGTACATGTCATGTTCACCATCTGTCGACGTCGTTTCATGATGATCACTGCCCAGTGCCTTATCAATGGGTGGAAGCACCATAGAATGATTGAGGTGCGGCCCCGAGTGGGTGGCGGCCTGCACGTGTTCTTGAGCATGTGCAATATGCGCGCATTCGTCGCGGTAGCGCTGGAGAGCGTGACGGTCGTAGACTTCGCACAAGAGATCGCTCTGGAAGACTTCGGGACGACGAGTGGAGCGGAAGGAGACGGTGCACTGGCAGTGCTTGCCTGGCTCGAGTGTGCCATGGTTGGGCGTAATGTGAACGGCGTCGGCGATGCGCGGGTCGCGTGTGTACCACTGGAAGGCAGTACTGTGCTCACGGGAAACATTTCGCACGAAGACCAGTCGTCGCACGAGACTGAACTGAGCAATGTCGCCCAAGTGAAGGTGCTCGATGGAGAGGGCAGCGAGTTGATTGGGGAGCGGTGGCAGGAGTGGCTCGGGGGGAACGTGCACGGCCGAGTGGCACCAGTCGCTTCCCGCGGTTCCTGCGACTGCCGCTGAGGGAGGGTGAGACGCATGTAGGTGGAGGTTCACGTCGGTGACGGTGGTGTCCCTGTCTAGATCTGGCGCCTGTGCCGTGGGCGACGAGTGGATACGAATGGCGCGGGTCCAGGTACCCACTGCAATGGGAGCAAAGACCCAGGGCACAAGAGCCGACTCGCTGGGTTCGAGGTAGCCCGAGGGCGCCAGACACTCGAGCACGCTGGACTGCTGGGCGTTGTCGTGGTAGAGCTCGTCGTGTGGCACGGTCGTGGTGACTCGGTAGTAGACGCGTGTGTTGCCAATGTTGTGAATGCGGTGTGACTGCAGTGGCGGGTCCGCAGCGCCAACGAAGACCGGCTGGAATGTGATTGCATGCGAGGGCACCAGCAGGAGACAGTGTGGCGTGTCGGGGTGCAGGGTCGCCCCACGCAGTTCGACAATGACCTGTCGTCCGTTGCGCACACTCAAGACTAGTGGTACACGGTGCTCACCCACGAGGGTGTGTCGGTAGGTCAGTCGTATGGCAACAGTGTCGCCCGGTTCAATCTCGCTCCCACGGGGCTCCACGATAAACTGCTCCTGGCCAAGCACAGGCGCACAGCGTATTCTAGCACTTGCCGAGACAGTAGCGCTAACACCGTTAGCTCTGTTGGCCAATCGTTCGGCGGCACATTCAATGTCGCTTGGAAAGAGTGCACGCCAGCGGAGCGAGACCTGGCCTTTGTTCTTCAGCATCAAATGAATGTGTGTGCATGTGGGCGTCGAACGGTGTGTGCCACTCCCAAAGTGAATCGTGATGGGCTCACGCGCAGTCTGACGTGCCTGTAGTGCGGCGTAGTCGCGCCCAATGGTTTCGTCGACGGTGGGAATGGCTTCACGTTCGTGTTCCAGTTCGCGATTAAGTTGCTCGAGACTGCAGCGAGACCAGACGAGACGCTTGCTGACGTTGCGCTGGCGGGCGTCGACCACCTCGAGACTGGGAAGGACGCCGTGGCCCTCGAGGTGCGCAAGGGAGTCGTTGAGAACGTGAAAAGAAAGAGTGGATGCCGCACGGGCGAGTACACACGACATTCGGACAGTGTAATGCTGCGTGGCTGTTGGCGTGAACTGTACAGCGACACGGGCGGTTCCACGTGCGGGTAGCACGCCGGTGCTCTCGTCGTTTTTGTCAAGACGACCCGTTAGAATGGAGTACGAAATGGCCTCGGGCGGCTCACATAGCAACACGTAGTGAACGGGCGACGAAGAGACGTTGGTGAGCTGAAGGACGCGTGCTTGCAACGGCGACTCCACACTGAGCACTTGTGGGCCAAAGTCAATGTGGTTAGGTGTGCACAAGACACGTGCGTGAGTGCCTGAGCCACGAATGTGCACGCGCAACTTGGTTTGCCAGAGACTTGTTGCCGAATGAACCGAGTCTACCGCGTCCCGTGTGGGCAGCGTGGTGTTGAGGGGACTGTCGTCGAGAGCCACTGACAGGTCAATGGGCACCGAAAAGGACAGGCGACCCTCCTGGTCGGGGGTGAGTTTCCACACGAGATCGACAGAGGCTCCCGGTGCAAGGGTGCCCGTGTCGGGTTCGACGAGAAGAAGGCCGTCTGAAAGGAGGGTTGAGCGAATGGCGTAGCGCACACTGACTGCATTGGGATTGGTCAGGAGCACAGTGCGACGGTTGCTCATGCCAATCTGCGTTGGGCTAAACGTGACTGCGTGAGAGGACATGTGGAGCGTGAGACTGTCAAGATCAGTGACAGACGGTGTGTCAAGGGTCACGTTGACCGTGTTGCGAGGAATGCCGTTGACCAGGAGCTGTAGGAGAGGTGTTGCCTTGCTCTGTTCGCTGTCGGTGGCTATAAGCGCCGCTGCGCTGCGAGAACGAATCACCAGGAGACGACTTGAGTGGGGTGCGAGCACTTGATGCGAAGGGTAAATGGCAAGGGATGTCGAGGCGGGAAGTAGAGCCGACACGTGGGCGGAGAGGGCACTAGTGTTGGTGAGACGCAACGTGGCGTGAGTGGCCTGACCTGGGATGGGAGCAGGCATGGGCAGCGTCGTCGTCGTAATTGTGGGTTCGGTGAGGAGGTGAAGAACCGACGAGTGCGATGCGGGATGAGCATTAGCAGTTAGGGATACAATGAGAGGCCAGGGTGGGGTGAGGGATTCTGGACGCGCGCGAGACGTTTTGAATTGAGCATATGCCTCGAGAAACGATTCGAAGCAATGTGTGCCAGAAGGAGCGGCAGTGTAGCGTACGGTGAAGAACACAGAGGCGCGAGGAGCAATTTCGCACTGAGCTGGAGTGACAGTTGTGGTGGTGAGAAGAGTTGGAGAGGATGTCCAGGCGAGCGAGACGCGACCATGTGTGTGGTTGCGCACGGAGAGAGTGCGTTCGACAGAATTGCCCTCGAGCACACGACCAAAGTCGATATGACTTGTGTCTACGGCGATTTCAGCCGGAAAATCATTGCTGTCATGGAACTCGGAGACAAAAGGAAGCATGTTGAGGGGTGATTGGGAGAGGGAGCAGGCAACAAGGGAGGCGTCGCGCAGCTCCTCGACCACACACTCGGTGGCGACTGCGGCGTAGTTTGGCAGTGGCGGATGTGGAGGAGAGAGGAGGGGGAGGGCACCCGAGGCAATGAGATCGTCAAGCTGGTTTGGCGTGTGCAGGGCAAGGCCGAATGCGCGACGCTGGGCAAACGACGTGACATGATGGCGGGTCAAGGGGGGCTCGGAATGGCGGGATGGGTCACTGACACAGGCGCCCATGAGGGTGACAAGGAGAGGGGGTGCGTGGTGAACAAGGCACACGAGAGGCCGAAGAAAGTTGCGTGAGTGAGCGAGGGTGGGTTGAAAGACAAGAGAGATGGCAAGAGTGTCGCCTGGAGGAATGGAGCCTGACGAGTGCTCTGCATGACTTAGCTGAAAGAGCGACTGAGTGGAGATGTTCTGGAGTTGATAGTGAGCGACTACGGGCGAACTGTTAGTGAGATAAAGCACACGGCGCGTGGCAATGCCGGGGCGCACCACACCAAAGTCGAGGAGGTCCTCTTTGGCAAAGACAGTGGGTCCAGTGACGCGTGCGGAGCAGACGATGCGAGCGGGTGGGTAACGACTTGGTGTGGTGAGCGTGATAATGGTTTGACACAGTGGAGTGGGGTGGTGCGGTGAGAATGTGACAGTGACGGCAGTAACACCTGCGGGGGCAATGGTTCCCGAGGCGGGGCTCAACGCAAACGCCGGTGACGATGCGTCGGGAGTTGCGGTGAAGCGGGCGGGCACGTCGCTGACGTTGTGGACATGAACAGTGCGTTTGAGGACGCCTGCCCCCATATGAACAAGTCCAAAGTCAACGAAAAGGCGTGGTCGTGTGCGATTGTTGCTGTTGTTGGTGGTGGAAGAATTCGTTGAAGAGAGGAGAAGGACGGGGAATTTGGCGGTGGCGGAGATGGCAATGCGAGCGGCGTGCGGCAGAGTGTCGTTGTCGGGGCCGTAGCGGACGGTCATGGTAGCGTCGTAGCCGCCAACAGACTGTGGTTGGAATGTGACACGCACTTGTTGAGTAGAGTGCAATGGAATGTGACCGAGTGCGGGTGTGAAGGAGAAGCTGTCGTTGGGGCATTCAAGGGTGAACGCGAGGGGCACCTCCCCAGCATTAGTGAGGGTTACCTCGCGCGTGCGACGGTCTCGGTCGACGCACGCGTTGAATGTGACTGATCGAGGACACTTGAGGCGCTGGCGAGGCAAGCGAGCGTGGAGGGGCACGGAAAAGGCGCCTTGATCAGTGATGATTTGCACTTGACTATGATACTCCTCATCAGACACGACCGGGTGAAATGTGACGGAGAGTGTCAGGCTTGTGCCCGGCGACAGTGTGGTGGCAACGGGGTATTTCATTGAGAAGGGTGTTGTGGATGGAGGCGGATGGTACTGCGAAATGGACGTGAGGAGAGATGATGAGATGAGAACGAAAGTCATACGAATGTATTGGGGGTTTTTTGGTTTCTACTTGGATTGTTTGAGACTTGCTGCGCACGTTGGTAAGCACCATTGTCTGTACAACTTGGTCGTTTGCTTTCCTGCCGAGGATTGATGATTAAAGGAGAGAGAGCGGGAGGAGAGTTGAGGGTTGTCCATGGCAACGACTTGTGGTACGCATGTTGGTGTACCAGCCTGGCGAGAAGACGAGAGCCTTGGGGGCGTCTACGCCACAGTGGACCATGTGCAATCGAGTGGTGGTTTGTTTAGAGGTGACGGTTTCCGCAATGCGCCGTTGGGAGGAGTGAGGGGAAGAAGACATCAAAAATAATTATTGTTGTTTTGACTTTTTCATTTTGCGTATTTTCCTGCGTATGATTCGGCCTTGAGCGCGCACCATTGCGTACCACCACCTTGGCATCCTTCGCAGTGGCGGTACCGCGGCTTGCGGTGGCCGCCTGGCCGGTGGATCAGGATGCTCTCCCCGCTCAGTACTAGTGGCGGATCAGTGGCGGATCAGTGGCGCCCGAGTTTTGATGATCACTGCGACCGGAGAGCTTTTTCTTTTAATAAGACAGACAAGCGTCTGGCAAGGCTCGTACAAGACAACTCCTTTAGAGACACACAACCTGATATCTGTGAGGCGCTCCATTGCCAGCTCATCATGACAATTTTCTTATGACTCATCATGATTAAATAAACTACACAGTATAAAAGCGCGAAATTGAATTGTTTTTCAATCACATCGATTTGTCCTTATACCAAACTAGATCATCCTGGATGTACACCATGATGGGCTGGAAGGAGATGTCGACTTGGAAAAAGCCCCCGCTTACTTCGCATACTTCGCATACTTCGGAAATCTTCAGAGAGAAAAAATACTAGTAGCTTACTTCGTAAACCGTAAGCTTATTATTGACATTAATTATTGACATCGACCCCTTCACAAGCTTACACCACCGCCACACATAAACGCACACACATACACACGCACACACACAAAAGGCTAATTTGATTTCTTCCCTTTGTTTAGTTGCTTCCTTCGAAACAAACACCAAACCAACCCGCTCGCACACAATCGATCTCCCACAGCGCTCCCGCCGTCTCTCCTTTGTCAGAGCTATGGGAAGGGAGATCAATGGTTGTGTCGGGCACCCCACCTTCCCCTATCTCACTACGTTGAGCCTTTATGGCGCTCGAAGTGGGTGAGGGAACATTATTATTATTTTTGTGATCATTTTATATAAAATAATTATAAAATAATATAGCGGATGTTATCGTCTTTCATCTTTCGCGCAGGGTTATTTAGTAGAATGAATATTAATTACCCTCAGTTCCTCGTTCAAGTTTCCTCCTCTCCAGTCGGGATTACCGATTACGTTATTTACGGGATACTCATTAATATTTAATAATCATTATTATTGTGGTGCGTGTTGTCATCCGCAACTAACTGCGTACAATTATGATCAATGATCATTATTAATTTTCTGTTCTTCTGTTCTTCACTTTTTTTTTATTGACTGACGTGATGTCCTCGCACCAATCCTCCAAACGCCGTCCTGGTGCACCTCACACGGCGAACACTGTAAATGAAACGACCCTCCCAAAAGCATTCGCAATGTTCGATTGTTTGTTTGACAGGTCCAACTCTTTTAGACGCCAGTCCATCGTGCGGCGCGAACTGCCCATCCCGCAGCCCAAAGTCAAAGTGATCCACGCCCCCGCCACCCCGTCGCGACCAGCCCGGCCGCCGGGAGGCCCAGGAACGCGCGAACACCTCAACCTGTGTTTCTGGACAACGTTCAGAAGAACCGTGAAACGCTCAACGTACACCCTCCTCCTCCTCCTCGTTTTCCCTACACTCGTCTATATTCACCACCTAACTCCTTCCTCTCTCCCTTTTCTTCTCCCCCCCTTTTTTTCTCTTCTTTTTGACGTTTTTTTTCGTTGTTCGTTTTTTTTTTCTTTGCGCAGATCGTTGAAATGTCGCTCGCTCGTCTGAAAGCGCGCTCGCCGAGCAACCCCCACGACGTTGAACGCATCCGGACGCTTGAGATGCGAGTCAGCGAGCTTCGCAGCATGCAAGATGCCTTCCACAGTCGTCTGGCGGACTCGTACGACGACGGAAGCGGCGCGGACAGCACTGGCGACGACCTTGCTGCGTCGCAGACGGTCCTTGTGAACGACGACATGGAAGACGGCGAGCTGGACGTGGCGGCTATACTTGAGGCGATTCAGAGTGGACGGGTACCGGCAAGCAAGGAGATCCAGGAGCAAATGCAGGAGCTCGAACAACTGCGTCGTCAAAAGGAGCTTCTTGAGAGTCTGCAGATGCGTCAGCAGCAGTTACGCGAGCTCGAGGAGCGTCGCGACCGACTCTTGGCACTTCAACAAGATCTCACAAGTCGAGGAGCAGGAGGAGAAGGACCAAAGGGACACACCGAGCGCACGCCTTTGATGCACGACGACCAAGCGTACGACGATGACGATGGCCGTCAAGTGGGTCGTGTGGCACGTCTCGTTGACTACGGTGTCGAAGAAGAAGAAGAAGAAGAAGAAGAAGAAGAAGAAGAAGAAGAAGAAGAAGAAGAAGAAGAAGAAGATTTTGATGACGAGGAGTTGGGTGCCGACGAGTTGGACCAAATGGAAGCTATTGCCATTGGTGACTTTGAGCGCAACCCCGAAGCGGCCAAGACTGCACTGGATCTCATCACGCAGTTGCGTGAGCAGCGTCGCCTTCTTGAACACCTCACACAACTCAGCGAGGTACACAGTGGCAGCGCCGCCATCGCCGCCTCTGCTGGTGCAATAGACAGCCAACGACGTCCTGGCCCTGTTCCTGTGCGCGCCGCGCCCCCGCTTCCTGCACAACGCCACTGGTCTTCTTCGTCGCCACCACAGCGCGCCCGCATTACGGAGCTTCCTGACGACACAACGACGGCACAAGTCAGACGATCGCCCACGCGTCGCAACCCTCCACCACCCGTGCCCACGGCCGCCAAGGGCACACTCGCAACGGAACAGGACGAACGCACCGAACTCATGGAAGATCTCAATGACAAACTCGAGCAGCTGTCGGCGTTGCGTGAGGAGGCGGACCGCCTCAAGCGTGAAATGGAGCTTGCCAGTGAAGCAGTTTTGGCGCAAGAGGAGGCCGAGGCGGCCGCGGCCGAGACAAGTACAGGCACACAGCGTGACGAGGTGGACCAAGACGCGTTTTTGCGTCAGGCTATTGCGTACGGCAACAAATTGCCCGAACACGAAAAGGAAGAGTTTTTCCGTGTCTTGTGGCGTCGCGAACGAGACGAAGCTGAGAGCCCGACTGGTGGTGGTGGTGGAGCAGCTACTTCTACCGGTGTACCCGTGGCTCCACCGCGCCGCAAGAAGAAGCCGGTGATGGAAAACGAGGACGAACATGTGATGAGTCTGCGTGCGCCTGGCGCAGAGGCGATGCTGCGTGCCCGCGCACAAGACACATCAAAGATGAGTGTGAGTCGATCGTCACGGGCGGCGACCGTTGACAGTGGTGACACGCGCGATCTCGACGATGCAAGTGTGGTGGAGGCACGGCGCAAGGAGACGCGTCTGTCTGGCGGGGTGGGTGAGACGGTGACAGAGGAGTCGTTTGACACGGTCAAGGACGATGTCTACCGCAATGTGGCACTTGGCATTTCCGTCAACGACCATCGACCGTACTTCCTGCTGCAGTTCTTTCGTCTGTTGCAGTGCCTTGACACCGACGCGCGCCGTCAGGAGGCACTTCACCAGCTTTCGCGCATTGTGGGCTCAGTGCTCAGCGACGAGCCACTGCCGTCGCAGTCGCAAGGGGAGATGGCATCGTCGGTGAGCGATGGGACGTACACGGTGGAGTCGTATGAGGATGAGGAGGAACAGGACGATGATTTGGGTGGTGTCGAGGCAGAAGTGGACGAAGAAGACGCTGGACAACAGGAGGACGAACAGGGAGAAGCAGACGACGACGACGACGAACAGAAAGAAGAAGAGACGCGCCACGAGGCTCTGGGACTGCGCGTGAGTGGACATGCCATGCCCGTGCATCGTAGCAGCAGCAACAACAAGGGACGCGCGCCTTTGGGGGATTCGCCGTCACGCGGCACGGAACACGACTACTCCGAGTCTGTGTCGCCCTCGTCAAGTCGTGCCACAGATACGGGTACATCTCGCAAGTCCGCGGTGGCAGCTGTGCCTCACGACGAGTCGTCGACCACAGCCTCATCCACCGACACCGACAACAACAACGATGAGGAGCAGGCAGAAGGAGGTGGTGGCAAGCGTCGTCGACGACGACGACGCACTGTGGACACGAAGAAGAGCACGGCGGCGCAGAAGAAGACCAAGAGCGACGCCGGAGAGAAGGCAGCCGAAGATCAAGAAGAGAGCACCTCGGACGAAGAAGGCAACTGGCGCATGGACGACGTGGGGGACTTTGAAGGTCTGCAGTTGGAAGGACACGGCAAGACGACCGTGGGCCCGCGCCAGCAGGTGCTTGTCAACACGTGCATCAACGAACTGTCGCGTTTCCTCTACACCACCATGGAGAGGATTCCTGGTGGCAGTTTTGATGAGAGCATGATGGCCTATGTACCTCATTTGTCGTGTCAGCTTATTCGTCAACAGGTCAGTCTGAGAGCATTAATTATTTTTATTAACGCTGGGTGGGCATTAAATTTTGTATGATAGCGATCGATTGTGGCTGATGTGGGAATGAATGCAAAGTTTCTGCGGAGTCTCAAAGCACTGATTGGGTCGCGCATTGGTGGACACATCGGTCGAAGAGGTATGATGGAAAGAAAGGGAAATTCATTTTGAGCGACCAACACCTTGTCTGTACAAAAAAAAAAACAATAGACTGTCGAGCACTTTTGAGGGATGTCAAGGATGCGCTTGAGACTGCTTTTGCGAGTGGCTACTATGAGGATGACAAGGAGGACCACGAGAAGCGGAGTGAGGCGATTCAGGGAGGCGGATGGGGCAGCAAGTCAGACACGAATTCAGAGGAAGAGGAGGAGGGCGTAGAGGGTGAAGTGCAGAGGAGTGGAGTGTACATGTAAGGGAAGTGTGGTTGATGATGTGCATTGCTGATTCTCTCTCAATTTGTTTCTATCACTTTGTTTCTATCACTTTGCTTCTATCACTTTGCTTCTATCACTTTGTTTCTATCACTTTGTTTCTCTTTCTATCTTTCTTTTTGTGCGTGTGTGTGTAGGAATGATGAAGATGATGATTGGACGTCGGGGGATGAGGAGCGAGAGGGAGACGAAGCTGGTGGTGCGGGTGATGAGGATGGTGAAGCCACTGAAGCCCACTACAAGGCAGAGTTTATGAAGGAACAGCGCAAGTTGGATGAGTTGATGGAGTTGCTGAATGAGACGGGGCGTTTGGCTGTTGAACAGAGTAAGAAAGCAGGAACTGTTGGTTTGGTTTTGAAGTGTATTCTTTTAGTTGAACCCATGGGAGACGTTGACTCGGCCAAGGTGGACGAGTTTATTGCACAGATGAAGAACCGCAACCAAGAATGAGGAGAAAGAGAGATAGATAGATAGAGAGGGAGAGTGATAGAAACTAGATAGAAAGAGAGAGAAGAAGAGAGAAGAGTATAAGAAAAAGACCTTGTTTTGTTTCGACGTTATACAGACTATTATGGTTAATAGTATCCTTTTTAATTATTGTGTGTTTTATTATGTATTTGAGTGTGATGACTAATGAGGATTGGCAATTTCAATTTTGCGTTGTATTCCAAGTGGGTGTCATAAACTGCTTGAGTATGTTGTAATCATGACTCATGTGTTCTGTGCAGAGTGTGTGTAACACGTCTGAATAACAATCGTATAGTTCATGTCAACCATGACTCATGTGTCCTGTGTAGAGTGTGTGTCCACGTCTGAATAACAATCGTATAGTTCATGTCAACCATGACTCATGTGTCC
>CALSCP010000110.1:3164-30362 GCA_943704425.1 Ministeria vibrans ATCC 50519 | reverse complement strand
AGAGAGAGAGAGAGAGAGAGAGGAAAAAGAAAAAACAAATAGAGGGAGAGGTTCATGTGTGTGTGTGTATGTTTGTGTGTGTGTGTGTGTGTGTGTGTGTGTTTGTGTGTGTGTGTGTGTGTGTGTGTGTGTGTGTGTGTGTGTGTGTGTGTGTGTGTGTGTGTGTGTGTGTGGTACCGTGCAACAAAGACGTGGATGTTACGCATAATCTCAAGAACGTCGAGGCCCTGGTCGAGTGTCTGCGACGGCAGTTGTACCTCTGCCATCTCAAGACCGTATCGCTGCGATGCCATGTTGCGCATTTCACTGTACGTCTACAAAAAGTTACAAGACGAAAATGTTTCACACCGTCAAGTGATCCTCTTTCTATGGTTACCTTCCAGTTGTGTAGAGCGACGGTGGTAAGGTTGTAGAAGGTCTTGTCGAGGTAGTGGGTGACATACTCACGCAGATTGAAGGTGCAGTCGGCAATGTGTATGGTGGGGATACTGAGGAAAGGAGTGAGGTCCTTGAGACCCACCTTGAACGGATTGCGATCATCAAGCTGCAAATGTGAGTGAATGTGCAGACGCAGATCCGTCTCAATATCACGACACAACGGCTCAAGAATGTGCTAGACAGAATGAGGGCGAGAAAGAAGAGAGAGAAAAACAAAGAAAGAATCTTAGTGGAAAAAGAGAAGAGTGGCCAACTTGGTGGTGGGTACCTGGAGCATCGAGGCGCGAACGTCTTCGCCAAACTTCTTGATGAGCATGTCTGGTTCGGGAGTGTGAGCAACGTCACTGATGGCCGGAATGCAATCGCGGAAGGCAGAGAAGACGTACTAAACAGAAACAAATGAGGACAATGATCGAAAGGGTGTGTGTGTTACATACAATCATGCGATGGGCGTCAAGGGGCTTCTGGTAGATGTCTCTGAGGTAGGTGGGCAAGAGGACATTGTGCCAGTATAGGAAGGTGGAGTCGGTGGCCTCGCGAAGACGCGCACGGAACTCGGTGAGCGCCGCCAGTTGACGCAGTGAGCCATGAAGCGTCTCAATGTCACCTTAAGCAAACACGACAGACAGACAGACACACACACACACACACACACACATTGAGAACAAGCGCATCGTTGATAACAAGCAGCGTTGCATTGTATACCTTCACGGAAGATTTTCATGTTAGAGACGACAGCAAGGGCGAGCTGGATGGCATCGCGACGGACGGGCCCAGCAGGACCATTAAGAAGGTCGATGATGAGCGAGAGAGACGCGAGAATGTCCAAGTGCTTGTCGGAGTACTTTTGCTCAGCGGAAAGACGAGCGCGGATCGGGGCAATGACTGCCATAAGATTGAGCGAGAGGTGCTGGATGGCGTGCGCGAGCGAGTCAGCCATCAGCTGCGTACGCTTGTGGTATGTGAACTCGATGCTCTTGAGGATCTCAATAAGTTTGCAGAGGTGACGCACGTGCGAGCGGGTAAGCGGGACGCCCAGAAACACGTGGAGGTTAAGCGAACTCTTGAGGTAGTTTGCAATCGAGTGGGCATGAACGAGACCCTGGATGAGCAAGCCAATGCGCGCCTTGAGCTCGACAGCCGACGAGGTGCCGCCCGTGAGCGTCGATTCAATGCGCACCATCCACAGCGACGTCTGTGCATACAGCAGCTGCGCTTGGTTGGGCAGTGCGGCGTCCTGCTGGTGCAAATAGGCCACACGGTGTGCATCTGCATTAGACACGCGCGACTTTTTGTCGAGCGACGCCACAAGCGAGCTCGCGTGCTGCTCGAGAAATTCGACGGGAAACCAGATCGCATTGCCATAGAGATACACCGAAGGAAGCTACAACAAGTAAAAAAAAGTCAGTGTGTGAATGAGCAAGAAGGCGAGTGAGACAACGGTACTTACTTTGCGGTGGACATCAAGCAGTGCCTTCACGAGTCGCTTGTCCTGCGTGTGGTAAAAGTGATAGTACATCACAAAGAGACCGCACAAGCCCACAAACTGAGTGCGTTGACCCATCTCATTCGATTCGCCTTTGAGGAGTGAGCAAGAACAACACACCAAGATCAGCGAGTGACAAAAAGAGCTAACGGTTACAAGTGTGGCATACCAATGCGTGAGTCAAGATATTGGAAAATGTAGCGAATGGCATAGTTGAATTCGGCTTCAAGGCGCCCGTTCTGCGTCACGTTCATGCCATTCGTGTCAAACTGCATCTGGAAGCAGTTCTAAAACCACAAAACAAACAACGACGCTTTAACACGACTTTTTTCTTCTTCTTCTTTTTCGTACTTGGAAGATTGTGCCCTCAAGGCACTGACTCTCAATGCGCATTAGGAGTTTCTCCATTTGACGGACGCGCGCATCATCGGTGCCAAAGCGTGTGGGATCGTTGCGGACTGACTTGAGCATGCGCTTGTACATAAGCCAGTGGGTCTCGAGGAACTGGTTGTTTTTGACAATCGAGTCGAGTGTGATGAGAACGCCGAGGGTGTCGCCGAGTGCACTAAACGCCGGTGTCATGTGCACGCCCTCTGTGTCGATGCACGCCTTGCCGCGTCCCAGATACAGCCCTGCCAGCTGGTGTACCATGTTCTGCACGACGCGCTGCACCCGCGCAAGGTAGCAAGCCATGTCTTGAAGCACCGGCAACATCCGTCCCATCATCACCTGGAAAGGTAACAAAGCGTGTGTTATTGTGTTCATATTGTGTTCATTTTCTCCCAATACCTGCACATCGCCGTCCTCAACCTTGGCGTCTTCGAGTCCTTCGCCGTAGAGGGCAAGGGGAGCATAGAACTGCTCGGCTTCAGTGCGCAGGTCGCGCAGTTCGTCCATGACCGACGCGAGTGCCCGCAAGACCTTGTTGAACACGTCGTTGTCGGTGGCAATCAGCTCGATCACGTTTGCCTGCTCGTACGGAGACATGTCGAGGGTCACCAGGTTGTGGCGTTGGTCCCAGCTGTGGCAAGTGAGAAAGAAGAAGAAGAAGAAGAAGAAGAGAAAAAAAAAAAACTTGAGTTTGGAGTCTCTCTCTCTCTCTCTCTCGAAATTTGTACTTGTCTGTGTGGATGTCTTCCATGAGCGCCTCCTCGACGGTGTGCACCTGGGCTGCGTATTGCTCAAGAAAAGCCTGTGGATCGCGAGTGGAACAAGGCGTTGAGAGAAAAAAAAAGGTCACGAGAACAAAAGGGGAAGTTAAACGCAATCGGCGGGTTGAGAATTGCCATTGGAGACTGGCAGGGGGTAGAAGGGTACACAACTCATCCTCTGACGGCAAATAGAGGCTGTCTAAGACAGTGCAGGAGCAGAGAGGGACGAGAAAAGGACGATACGGAAAAAAAAAACGAGCAAAAGAGGAAAAGAGAGAGAAAGGGAGAAAAAGATAGAGAGCCTCGTTCAAGGAGAGTGCAGGAACGGGGATTTGGGGAGCAGTAGGCAAGAACGCAGGCCAGCACGCAGCGGCAGACTCGCGTTTGCGGTCACCTGGTATTTTTTCAACTGGCCCTCCGCCGCAAGCTTCTTGGCGCTGCCATCGTCAAAGGAGTCAAACTCCCAACCCCCCAGAGCGTCAGTCATACAGAGCAAGAGAAAATAAAATGTCAAAAGACAAAAGTCAAAATTCTCAATTATTAATCATATTATTTTTTGTGTTGTGTCTTTTTTTTTTCAATTCGATTAAATGCAAGCAGTATTCATTACAAAGAGAAGAAGATCAGTAGATCACCAGAGAAAATAGTAAATCAAAGAACAAAAGAAAAAAAAAAAGAGAAAAGCACACAAAACAAAAACAAAAGCGAAAAAAAATCAATCAGATCCAGTTCGGTGAGCGATCATGAGCGGGAAGTGACGACGGAGAACGGAAACCTTCATCTCGGGTGGCTCAAAGATCTCACCGTCGACGTTCCACACGCTCGTGCGACCAGTGGTGGGCGTGAATTCCATTTTACGCACCTGCATACGAATCATTTTCCAAGATAGGGTTTAGGGTTAGGGTTTAGGGCTAAGGTTAAGGTTTACCTGCACGGCCTCGACATTGTTAAAGCGAAACTGATCCTTCCTCCCCGACACGCGCAGCAAAAACTTAATGTAACGCCAACGGGAGCACTTCTTGACAAGGACCATGGTGGCAAGACCGTCGCTGAGATGGGCGCCTGGCGCAAACCCAAGAGGCGTCTTCTCGCTGGCACACGCAATGTTCGCCATGTTGACCGCCACAAACTTTCCCGTCGTTTCCTTCCACTCAAAGCCTTCGTCAGACTCATCCAGGACCTACAAAGGCACATTTTGTAAGAAACAATTGGGTGCGCGCGTTTGACTGAGTCGTACACGATCGCACTCGGCACACGGGGAATAGCACTTGCTGGAGTGGTGGTCGCCCGACAGCGGAGCCGCCTGAGCCTTGGGGGTCAGATAGCGCACTTTCCCTTTATAGCTCCGCAACTACACACATATAAATACAGACACACATATGTACACACACGGAGCGAGACATAGTATCAGAAGACAGAATGGGAGGACCAAATTGAAGGGCATCATACCATGAGAAAGGTCTTTGCACCGGACCACATGTAGCGAGCGGGGCCCATCCAGCGGTAGTGCTCGCTGTCGCGGACGGCGTCGCCAAAGAAGCCGTATCCAGTGAAGGCCATGGCGTAGCGGGAGGGCATGTTGGGCTGGTCGACCTTGAGCAGGTCGATGTCGACGCGTTTGCCGCAGATGATCTGCATGGCGGCCGTTTGGGGATCGTTTGTGCCGCTGGAAGTGAACACAATGGTATCGGTGCTGCCGCCCGGAATGAGTCCAATGGGCAGTGGTTTGCTCAGGTGTGGGTTGGACATCATGCCGTTGAGACACTCGACGAGCGTGCCGTCGCCTCCGACACACACCACGCCGTCGTACGAGTCAAGGTCGTCGGCCTCTGCCAGCGTGTCCCATGCGTGGTGAGCGTGCGTTGTCGTCGTCACAATCGCATCCACTCCCGCAATCTCAAACAGCGGCGCAACTTGTCGCTCGTAGATGCGCACTCCGCGTTTCTTGCCACTATGTGGGTTCACAAAGACTCGCAGACGACGCGGACGCGCCAGCCGGAACAGCCCTCGCTTCACACCTTCCACCCACGCAGCACAGTCCGTGTTGTCCCGCACCTACAGAGAGACAGGAAGTGAGAAACAGGAAGTGAGAAAACGAAGTGGTGATGAAGAGGGAGATTGCCGTGCAGTCTCACACGCACTCACTCGCAAATCTTACTTGAAATGTGTGTGATTCAAGTCCCCACACGTGCTGTGTTGCTGACTCTTGGTATGCGTAGACGGTAAATGTTGGCCATTGCTTTGGTGTCAACATTGTGCGGGTCACTCCCACAATTTTTTCCAGGGCAAGCGAAACAACTACAAACAAAAAGATATTATTCAAGATTGCTCTCGTTTTTTTTTTTTTTTTTTTTTTTTTTTTTTTTTTTTTTTTTTTGTCTCTTAGTCTTACTGTCGGATGCGCCACGGAAGCGTAACTGCTTGGTCCACTCGACGGCTGAGCCTGTGATGCGTACAGCGACAGAGCGTCCTTTATGGACGAGCACGCCAAACTTGTGTGGGTTGGTCTTGGTGCCGGTCTGGCTGAGGAAGCTGTCGCGGTTGAATGTCGTTGGCGGCTTCCACTCGTTAACGCCACCCTCGTCGTCTTCAATGTAGTACCCTGAGTCTTCGGTGTTGCCAGCCGAGTTGCCGGCTGAGTTGAGACGGCCCGTGCTGCTGTGTGGGCTGGGTGCAAGGCCCTCGGCGAGGGGCGCTCTCTCGTCTGCTTGCGTTGCGAGAGTCACCTCGTCGTCGGGCGATGACCTAGCTTCTCTGGTGTTTTCGGGCGACGGTGGTGCTTCGGCAGTGGGTGCGGGCGTGGAAGTGACGGCATCGTCGTCGCAGGAGGCCATGGTGAAGCTGATGCTGGGCTTATCAGTGCGCACCTGTGGTGGGAGGGTGACGGGGGCGCCGCGTCCGCCATGCTTGCTGCCGCGCTTGCTGCCACGTTTGCTGGCACGCTTCACCTCCCCTTCGACACTTCGTTTGACAAAGTGGTCGTAGTCGTTGACGCGCCTTTCGAGTGCTTGCGACTCGAGAAACTTTTGCCGTTCGAGTGCCTGCGTCCGCTGAAAGTCCTTGACTTCTTTGCTGTGCTTTCGCTTGAGCGAACGCTTCGACGGCCGCTTTTGCTTCAATACAGCAGCAGGGAGGGCGGCCGCCGACAGCGACGAGGGCGATCCGGGTCCATCTTCATCGTCCGATTCGAAAACACCTTCGGACGCCTGACTCGCCGCCTGCACACGGTCCTACAGTGGCAGGGGAGACAGAGACGGCGTGAATTGGATGCAATTCGCGATGAAACCAACGGGCATGGGGCAGGGGCAGTCGCCAGAGTGCCAATGGTGGGAAAAAGGTAAAAGCATCGACGTCAACAATTTTAAAAAAAGCCCTAATGACTATAATAACAATATGGGGCGGAAAACAAAGGAGGACGGGAGGCGCTTGGAGCAGCAGGGGGACGCGTGTCGACGGGGACGTACCTTCATGGCGCCCAGGGTCGTGTCGGTGAGCTGTGTCGTTGTGGTGGGCGATTCGGACTCGCCCGTTTCGGAGACAACATCGGCATTCTCATCGGCCATGGTGTACGGTGCGGACTCAGCAGCGCTGCGCAATGAGATTCAGCAATCAAGATAGAGCGCCGGCGGTTTCACAACACACCCAAGAAGAGTTCAGAAATAATTAACAGAGTAAAATAAAATTTATTATTGTGGTAGGAAGCGCAAACTATCGACAGCGACGCAAGGGATCGTGATCTGGTCTGGGCTCTGGACGACAGGTCACAGGTATTACGAGCTACACTTACATTGAGTCTTGGGATCGCGTCGGGACCGGGATCTTTGTTGAGTGTGCAGACAAAAGCACGACAAAAGAATCTCAATTTTTAATTTTTATTTTTTGTAAGTTCACAAATTTTTCTTTGCTGGCGAAGAAAGCTCATCCACCCAACCTCACCTCACCTCAAACAATGTCTCGACTGACTCTGGCTCTCGTGGGCCTCCTTGCCATTGGCTGGTATGTTTTTTTTTGATAAAACGGCGAAAAACTCTTTCCTGGCTCTGCTCTCTCTCTGCTCGTCCCGACTGCCGTGGACCATTGAGCACCTTGTAGACCCCTCTCCTTTCGTATCGTCTACCAACCTCTCGCTCACAGAAAAAAAAAAAAAAAAAAAAAAAAAAAGAAAAAAAAAACCGGGACAATCATCAAACATCGCGACTTGGGGTGTGTAGACAGGTGCATGAGAAGGCAGGGATCGGATGCACGCGTATGTATCTCAGTGGACGTCGGGCGGAGATGGAAAACGCAGACAGAGCGGAGAAAGGTTACCTCTCCGGCACTGGCACACTGCAACAATGCAAGTACCACTGCCAGTAGGGTAGCGACACTCCCTGGGTTCATGAATTTCCTATGAGGTGTTAAATTTGAAATTGGATTGATCATAATTAATTATTCAACTCCCTCACCTCCCCAATATGAAGGGTATGCTCTCCCGCTTGCAACCAGCATACAGGAACTGATCTTGGCTCTTCGTGTGCGACCCTCCCTTTGCAGGTTCGTGGCTGCTGTGTGCGCCAGTGGTGTGTGCTGTTGCGGTGCTGACCGCAACGACCGCTGTGGCTTTCCGCGACGCTGACTGGTCTCTCGACGACAAAATCGAAGCGCCCTTCGCCAACGACGCGCTTGAGCCGTTCATCTCGGCGGCCACGATGGACGTGCACGTGAACGGGCACTGGGCGGGCTACGCGGCCAAGGCCAAGGCTGCGATCGCCGCTCTCCACGACGAGGTGCGCGCCCTGCCTCCCACCGAGCTTCTTGATCGTCTTTCTCGAGGCGACATTGACGTTGAGGATGCTGGTGCGTCTCTTTGTCTTTGTTGTTGTTATATATTTTTTTGTCTTGTAATGTTTTTTTTTTCTTTTCTCTTTTTTCGTTTTGCTTTGCTTACAGGTCGTTTGCGCTTCTTCCTTGGCGGCTGGTACTACCACAAGCTGTTTTTCTCGACTCTTGCACCGCCCACGGCGAGCGAAGAGGATGCGGCGGCGGTGGGGAATCTGACGGTGATCAAAGCGATCAACCATTACTTTTCCAACTTTGCCGAGTTCAAGACGTTCTTTGAGCAACAGGCGACGTATGTCGAGGGCAGTGGCTATACCTGTCTGGTGCTTGGCGACGAAGGATCGACCTTGGCAATCTCTGTGGCCAGCAACCAGGATGTGCCGGACGGCACAATGACACCTCTGCTCTGCATTGATCTTTGGGAGCATGCGTACTATCTGTCGCTAAAGAACCAGCGTGCCAAGTACCACACAACAGTTTCTGGGCGTAAGAACACCTGCACTTATTTTTGCTGTTGTGTGTGTAGGTGGTTGGAGAACTGGTGGAAGGTGGTGAACTGGAAGGCAGTGAACGAGCGATTTCTGCAGTACACCAGCGTGGATGCGGTGCAGTTTGAGGTGGGGGGCACGCACGGACCGGCCGTCGACCCGGCGACTTTCCCGGATGCGACTGGTGGAGAGGACATGACTATGCTGCCTACAGACGAGAATCAGGGCGAGCTGGAGCAGCATGCGGACGAGGAGGGCGTTCCCATGGATGGAGGAGAAGAAGGAGCACCGGAGGAAGAGGAGCGGGTTAACGAAGAGCTGTGAAGTCCCAGAGAGAAAGAGAAAGCGAGAGACTCAGAAAGAGGGAGAGGGAGAGAGAGAGAGAGACGAAGAGAGAGAGAGAATAACTTAATGCTTGGTTGCTTAATCTTATTATTCCAAAACGGGTTTATTCATTGGCGAAACCGGCCGTGTTCTCCAAGGCAATGATGATGCTGCGGCGCAGGGAGTGGTATGACGTGTATGGCGGCAGGTCAATGCGGTTGAAGCATGTGTGAGACCGAGGTAGTTGATCCGGTCGCCCCCACTTCTCAATGCAGAACTTGCGTGGACCGTCACTCCCATACAGTTGGGAGAACCTAAAATTAAGGAAGTGTATGAGTGAGAGAGGGGCTCACAAAGCGACTTGTAGCTTTTGTTTGTTTTCTCTTTGCTTTACCCGTTCATTGGGACTCGAGCAGTGCCAGTCACAAAGGCCAACAGTCGTCCACGCATTTCATCGTCAAACGACTCAACCGCCTATATATAAAACAATTTGCACTCAGTGCATGTGTCTCTCGGGGGTGTCTCTCTATCTTGCACCTTAAAGAACCACACAACCTGTTCCGATTGCGCAGTGTATCCACATTTGTACTGTGTATTGCTCTTCCAGTCGTTTATGTCAATCTCTGACAGTCCTCCAATTAAAACCTACGCAAAAAATCAATTAACACACACATACACACACACACTAAAATCAAGTGAATGAGGCGACTTTCTCACTTCTAATTCGCGCTCGTCAAAGATTCTGAGCTGGTGCAACGGAATGACTTCATAAAAGCCCTTTTTGAAGGCATTAAACTGCTCGTCAGTGCCCCGCTTGAGCCGCCAGTCGCACAGCAGGCGCACATACTCCAACTTGTTCGACTCCACAACGTCAATGTCACGTCCTAAGCCAAATCACAAACACAGGCAGACAGAGAGTAAGTCTACAGTGGCTTAGTGTTTGTGTGTGTGTGTGGGATGATTTATATACCATTAGGCACCAAATCAATCGTCTCTGTCTGCCCAAATGCCTCATTCACAATGCTCATGGTGAGACAGAGCGGCTCTGGATCATTGTCAATGATGTACGACAGATTGCGATGGTACTCTGCGTCGACTCCCTCCAAATCCGCCAGAGACAGGGTCTTGCCCAACATCAGTTTGTAAAACGACGACACAAAAAAGCCTTAACCCATAAATAGAGAAAGAAGCAAGAAATAGAAAGAGTGTGTGAGAGTTTGAGAGTTTGAGAGTTTAAGAGTTTGAGAGTTTGAGAGAGAGTGGGTGTGTGTGCGTGTGTGAAAAAGTTTGAGAGAGGAGGGAGAAAGAAACAAAGTCATAGAGAGAGAGAGAGTAGAGAGAGTATATACATATAATTATATATATATATATATATATAGATAGAGAGAGAGAGAGAGAGAAAGTGATAGAGAAACAAAGTGATAGAGAGAGAAAAAGAAACAAAGTGATAAAGAGAGAGAGAGAAGAAAGAAACAAAGTGATAAAGAGAGAGAGAGTCACAAAAAGGGCGCGTTTTGCGTTGCATTTCTTTGTACCGTCAATGAGATGATTATGAAAGACGGCAGTGGCCATCACTTTTCCAATGAAGCGAAAGTAGTCCAAATGGTCGGGGTTGACGCCCGAGTGAGGATTGATTTGCAGTGTGTAGATGTCTGCGCTGCTGTACTCAAACAGTCCGTAGGACAGGTTGAACATTTCATGTGAGAGAAGGAAGAAGTATTCGCTACACGAGAGAGAGAGAAGTGAGTAAAGCAGGGTGAAGAAAAAAAGGAAAAACAAAAATGATAGAGAGAGAAAGAAAGAAAGGAAGGGAAGGAAAATAAACAAAATGATAAAGAAGGAATTAAGAAACAAAGTGATTGGAAGGAGCTGAACGATTGAGTACCGGGAGAGTCCACCGTAATCGAGACCCGACTCGCCCGCAAACACAATATTGAGTCGTTTGCGCAGATCTGATCCTTTCTTTGTGAGCAATTGTCGAAACGAGTCTATGGTATTATGGAGATCCATAAAACAAACAGTTCAATTTAATTATTATTAATTTATTATTATTATTATTATTATTATTATTATTATTATTATTATTATTATTATTATTGTTATTATTATTATTATTACTGCTCCTTTTGTTATTATTAATAATTTACCTTCAAAAATGTTATCTCTTCTGATTTGCAAATCGATTTTTCCGGGTGATTTTGTGAGACGAGAGCGGAAGGTCTGAACCTTACGATTGTAGTTGCGGTCGTACTCCGCGGCAGCGGTGGTCGTGGTGGTGGCGGTAGTCAGGCGCGGGTCTTCCCATTGTGTTGAGCGAGTGCGGTGGTCAACCTACATAATGTTTAATAGTGTAAGGTTGAGTGCACTTTTCTCAAATGACTCATGAGTTTGTTTACAAAGTAGTGACGACCATCGGGCATGACGCGCTCTTCCCAGCCGTCAGGTAAGGGCTGGGCAGGTGGGTGTGAGGGAGCAGGGACAGCAGCAGGTGTGGGCGCGGGAGGGACGGGAGCGACGACGCGCGGGTCTGTCCAGGTGGTCGCTCGGCTACGCACAGTGCGTCACTTTCTCTGTCTCTCTTGTCCTCTCACTCCCTGTTATCTTACGTGTTGTGGTCGATGAAGAAGTGACGGCCGTTTGGGTGGATGCGGACTTCCCAGTTGCTGGGGAGTGGGCCCAGACGGCTCTCGTCGGGAATGGGAATTTGAGAGAAGTTCGTCGTGGTCGTCGTCGTGGCGGTTGTCGTGGTGGTGCTGCTTGTGTCGCTGGAGACCAGGCTGCTGCGAAGTTCTTCGGATATCCGCTCAAAGGAAGCCTGGTGGCGGTTCATGAAGAGGGCGCGTGCAGCGTCGGGGCCACTCACACGGCGTGAGGTGGGTGCTTGCGCAACAGGACGCGTCCATGTCGTTTCGCGCGTTGCCATGTTAATATAGTATGTTCGTCCAGAGGTGTCCGTCGCCGCGTCCCACCCATCCGGGATGACTGAGTCTTCTCGCGGCATTGTGTCAGCTACAAATGGGCAAGTGCACTGTCAAACAGGAGACAATTCATCGTCTGCGTACCACTTGCCCCTGCGCCCGCCGAACTGGAGTCAATCCAGCTGTAGGATACGGTGATGGTGCCAATGACGCGCGGGCAGTGGCCGTTCGGGTTGGGGCGAGTGCGCAGTGAGAGTGTTTCATGAGAGATCCGCTGAGACGCAATTTGCGCCGCCGCAATCGATACGGTGCCCAAAAAATCATCTTTGGTCACTCGATTGAAGTCGTAGACATCCACGACAACACTCTCCGTCGTGCCCAGCTCAACAATGAACTCCTCTTCCCACACCGGCGATAGACTTCACATGCACAACAACGACAAAGAGAGAGAGAGAGAGAGAGAGAGAGAGAGAGAGAGAGAGGAAAAAGAAATAGAAAAACAAAAAAAGGGGTTTCAAACAATATTCGACTGGTAGGCCACTTGTCCTTCCTACGTGTTCTTCTTCACTTTGGACTGCTGCTGCTGCTGCTGCTGTGACGCCACGTTCGTGTACACTTTCACATACGGATCAGATTTGCCAAAAATATCCTTCTTCGCCAAATTCTGTGCGCGATGCACTGTCACACGCAACGGCCGTCGACTGATCATTTATTTGAACAGGACTGTACTAATAAAAACAAAAAAAAGCCTATCAAGGATTAACTTCGGAATTCGGATTACAACGAATGATTCTAATCGATCATTTTTATTCATTGAACAAATTTCTTCCTTACAGCTCAGCCATTCTTTGAAAACAGCAACCATCATGCCTTCATTAGGGCAGCTCGTGTTGACTTTGTGCATGGGTGTTGCATTTGGTATGACGTTTGCACCAAAACGAAAACCATAATGATTTTTTTTTTTTTTGCATCTCGTCTCTCAAAGCGAGCTACGAGGCCGATATTCTTGCGGCACCGTCGGCTACACGTGCGGCAGCAACACTCAAACATCTCACGGCCAAGGCGCACATGGCAGGCACTGCTGAGGATCGTGAGACGGCTCTTTACGTCCAGCAACAGCTCCTGTCAGCCCTCTCTGCCATTCCCAGCGCCCAGGTAGACCCTCCATCGCTGTGCGTGCCCCCTCACTCGCTCTAACCATCCTTTTTTTGTCCCCCATACCTGTAATCCGTATAGGTGGCCATCAACGAAGTGAATGTGCTTTTGAGTTATCCCGTCGAACGATCAGTCACTCTCACTCTCGCGAATGGAACGACGGAGCGCCTTGCTCTTGCCGAGGCCATCGTTGATTCGGATCCCACCTCAGACACCGTCTGGCGCAACCGCACCTTCAACGGCTATGGACCGTCGGGTGTCGCTGACGCAACGTACGTTTACGCCAACTACGGCCTTCCAGCCGACTTTGATGCCCTTGCGGCCGCTGGCGTCTCTGTCGCAGGTCGTGTTGTGCTAGTGCGCTACGGAAAGTGCTTTCGTGGCCTCAAAGTCATGAATGCCGAGTCGCGCGGGGCCATCGGCGTGATCATCTACAGTGACCCGGCCGACGATGGTGCAGCGCGCGGACCCGTCTACCCAAACGGCCCTTGGCGTCCCGCCACCAGTGTCCAGCGTGGCAGCGTTCAGTACCTCTCGCTGTGTCCCGGATCTCCGTCAGGCGGGCGAGCTGAATCCGTCTGTGGCTTTGCCGAGGCCGATACCATGCCTAAGATCCCCGTGCTGCCTATTAGTGCCCACGACGCCACACCCCTTCTCAATGCACTCGCCGACACCACTGTCATGCCCCCTGCTGCCGGCTTCCAAGGCGCCGTTGCCTCAGCCTCGTACAACGCAGGACCATCCACAGCCACCGTGCGCGTTTACACCAACAACACATTTGCCGTGAGTCCTATTTGGAACATCATTGCGACCATCCCTGGCTCCCTCCCCTACGCCGCCGACCGCCGTGTGCTCGTTGGAAACCATCGCGACGCTTGGGTTTTTGGTGCCACCGATCCCAACAGTGGCACCACCGTGCTTCTCGAGACGGCACACGCCCTTTCCGCAGCGTACGTCCAGGGATGGCGTCCAGCACGCACCCTGCAACTCTGCAACTGGGATGGCGAGGAGTACGGTCTGCTTGGAAGCACTGCCTATGGAGGTTCAAAGAAGACACAACGGAAGAACTCTTACTTGACAAATGAATCTTCAATTTAGAAAACAATGCAGAAGTGCTCAACAAGACGGCCTTGGTCTACCTCAACGTCGACATTGGCGTGACGGGTCTTGACCTTTCTGTTGCTGCGTCCGGTTCTCTCTCCGCTCTCATTCGCAATGTCTCTCATTACGTACGTGATTATTATTATTAGTTATTTTTTTATACTTTTATTTATTCGGCTCATTCTCTCTCTCTCACTTTGTTTGTTTCTCTCTCACTTTGTTTGTTTGCCTCCTCTCTCCCCCTCCTGCCTCTCCAGGTTCCTTCGCCTCGTGATCCGTCGAAAATGGTCAGCGAGGAGTGGAGCGGGACAGTAGACACGCTGGGCAGTGGCAGTGACTACACTGTGTTCCTGGACTATCTTGGCATTCCTTCCCTTGACTTTGGCTTTCTGGGTGACTATGGCGTCTACCACTCGACCTTTGACTCGTACACGTGGGTTGAGACGCAGGGCGATCCGACCTTTGCTGCGCATGTTGCTGCTGCACAGACCATGGCCCTGATGGCTATGCGCTGTGCATCGGATGCTGTTGTGCCCCTCGACATGCTCACAGCCGCTGACAAGCTTGACGAGCACCGCAACAGCATCGCCACGCTCGCCACCCAACACGGCATCTCCCTCGACTACACTGAACTCGACTCGGCGCTTGCGTCGTTCCGCACCTCCGCCTCATCTCTCATGTCGCTCGCCAACGACGCCCGTCTCACCGCGTCCCCCGACACCGCCCCATCCACGTCTGCCCTTGTCACCCTCAACGACCGACTTGCCTTCACCGAACGCCGCTTTCTCAACCCGGCTGGTCTGCCCAACCGAAAATACTGGAAGAGTGTTATTCAAGCGCCCGGTCGCTACTCCGGTACCATACTAAACATGTGCAACATTTTAGGAAAGCAAACATTGATGAATACAATAATTGATGTTTTTACCAGGTTACTCTCCGGCGGTTTTTCCGGGCATCTGGGACGCCATCGTTGAAGAAAACGCACAGGAGGCGCAGCAGCAAGTGGGAGTGACGGCATCGTACGTGGGGGCCGCCGTATCACACATGACGCCGGACAGCCCATGGAACACACGCAATGCGGCGTCGGCCAGTGCGCTTGCCGGCATGTGCATCGGCCTCATCATTGTGCTTCTTGCCATCACTTGGTTTGCCTACTCTCACAAGCAACGCTCTCTCAAACGCGCCATGGTCGTCGCCCAGTACTACGAGAATGTCCCTCATGGTCTGGCGTCCCAGGAAGAAGAAGAAGAAGAAGAAGCAGATGCGCCAGAGGAGCAGTCGCAGCCCTGACAAGCGCACAGGGGGGTTTTTTTTGTACAAGTACTATGTTCGTTTCATTTTCTACTCTTCATCGTCTTCTTCTTCCTCCTCATCGTCATCATCGTCGTCTTCGTCTGCGCCCAAATCCACCAAATGCACTCGTCGCTTCGTTGCAACCAGACCTACCTGGCGCGCGCCCGACAGAGCCACAGTGTCCGCTCGTACCTTCTACATAGTCGTGACATATACGACAATCATTGAAAGATTAGTCTGATTGTGCATGTTCAGCGGTTGGGGGCTTACGGGAAAGGAGCGGTGGCGATCGGAGAGATCAGACCAGACAGACGAGGAGTGTTCAAAAGCACTGTCGAGAGGCACAAGAGCAAGGTCGGTTTGGGCGGATGCGACTGGAGCAGAGGGTGTGGGAGCGATGTTCTTGCCGAGAAGGAGTGCAACAGTGTCGCTGTCGTAGAGCTGAGCGTTGCGGATGCGTTCGCTTGTATCGGGTGTGCAGGTGATGATTGTTGTCTCGTGGGGAGTGGGTGCACCTGTGGGGTATATGCGTGTTATGGACGCGGACGTGCCGTTGCGAACAACGTTGAGCAGCAGGCTACAGCCACCACCACCATCACCACCGTCACTGCTGCTACTGTTGGATGCTTCAATCATGTGGACGCGACGACTCGAAGGCGGCAGTGCACGGGAGATCAGATCGTCGTTGCGCGTGGTGTTGTTGAGTGCCCGCGATCCTGCAGCGTGCATCTCGTTGAGCGTGGCCGAGTGTGCCGCAATCAGTTGATCGAGCAGCTGCATGAGTGACGCGCGCTCGGACACCACATACGATTTGTAGGGTTCACTGTTGCTGCTGCTACTGCTGGTGCTGTACGTTTTCTCAGTTGCAGTAACACGTAGAGGAGGCATGTCTTGGCGCGCAAAGAAGGCACTGGCACGTTGGGTGTCGGAACGTCGTGTCGTGGAAGTACCGGTGGAGGCAGCGGCATGGTCGTCGTCCCACGCGACGTTGGAGCGCAGAAACTCAACAATTACATCCGTGTTAATCTGATGGTCTTTAAGCGAGGCAGGCACTGCTTCGTCGGCAAGTTTGTGCATCCAAATGCGTAGCCAAAAAAGAAACTCACGCAAGCCAGTGCGCACACGTTGTAGAATACGCAGCAAGTCAATGCACTTGAGCACAAACGCAGCAGCGAGGTCCACTGTTGCCTGGCACGCCTGTTCGTTGAGGCCCAAGAGCGCATATCGTCGTTTGCAACGTGCGAAGGCAACGAGCTCGCCAAGACGGAGTACCAGCAGCTGCGCAATGCGTATGGCATTGTTGCCTACGCCCACAAGACGTGTGTAGGACGCGTCGAGCGCCGTTCCGAGTCGCTTGAGACCCGCTTCGTTGAGGTCGCTCACAAGAAACGTCTCAAGCTCGGAACTCACCTGTCCACAGGTCAGCATTTGCAGCATATCTTGGTGTACGGTGCGTCCTAGCTCGCGAATCTCGGCGGAAAAACGCGACATACGCGCGTCAAAATCAACAATGCTCTTCTCCCACGCATCGCTCATTTCAGTCGCGGCATGTGACAATGAATTCAACAAGCCCGACACAGACGTGCATCGCATCCACGCTTCACGCAATTCACCCGCTCGGTCATGCATCAGTGCGCCAATGGAGACACTGTGCACTCGTTGGCATTGCACTACCACAAGTCGCCGCGCAACATCGTCAACGAGGGCGCTGGCAACATCCCCCGATGTCACACCACTATCACCTGGTGTTGCCAGTGGTGACCAGGCGCCAAAAGCCAGCGTACCGCCAATGAGCAGGTGAGTGTGGCCACTAGCGAGACCGACGAGGAGTACGGTAAGTGTCGAGCGCATGTCGTTGCGTCGGGACGTGAGCAGTGTGCGTGGATTCGCATCTACGCGACTAAATGGAAGACTCTCTGGAGAGCTGCTGGCACTGTCGGAGTCGGCAGAGAGGTCGTCGTCGTCCTCGACATGCGCATCCATCCTGTTCGTCTCGTCGTCTGCCTCTTCGTCCTCTTCTGCGTCGCCATCGACAAACGCCTCGCTCGACTGGTGTGACGGGTCCATCCAACCCGCATAAGGTCGCCGACTAGATATTGATGAATGAGGCAGTGTTTGCCACCGGAGAAACGACACAGGCGCAGCGAAACGAAGACGCGCGACAATCTGAAACAGACGCGCGACAAAACGGTTTTTAATTTTTTTTTTGAAACCATTCGACTGTCAGAGAGAGACAATACCTTAGCCATTTCGGTTGCGTAGAGAACGACAGATCCGGCAGAGTCGGCAACGGCAAGGGTGTCGCCGTCGGGGCGCCAGGCAAGGGCGGTCACGGGCGACGAGTGTGTGCGACGCCATAACATGTCCCAGTTGAGTCGGTGGAGCGAGACACTCCGGCCGCACATCACTGCAAAGGAACACACACATACACACACACACATACACACAGGGAGAGTACAGAATGAGCCGGTGAACAGTCTGGGGTGATCAGAGACGGTACCGGCCGCCAAATCCATTGTCTCACACCACACTGCGTCGGTGATGCCGGCCATCGACTTGTCGCCGACGATCGAGAAAGACGTCATTGTGCGCTATACGAACAGACGTTGAGAGCACGATAGATTAAAAGCAAAAAGTTTGGTCTTTTTTAAAACTCTTGATCTTTGATTGAATTGAGCGAAAGCCGAAAATTGATTCATATTTCATTTTTTTTTTGTTACAATGGCGTCCGAGTGGCTTGAACGAGCTCTCAAGAAGATTCTCTCGGAGAGAGAGACACGTCGAAAGGACCACACGCCTCTGCGTGTGGCGTGCGAAGGCGCTCTCGGTGAGAACTCTTTTGTCTCTTTCGATTGTCCTCTGCTTCTACTGCTCCATCGCATGCTATGCAGCTCTCCACACGGAGACTTCTTCCGCGCCCATGCCGGCCTGGCACCTTTTTGTTGTGTCGTTGCAAGAAACATTTTGATGATCCCATTTTATATCTTTGTTGAATTCTGGCGCTGTTCGTTGAGAATCCGCTCGCTGTCTTTGTCACCTACACTTCTCTGTGCGAATAGTGCACTTGGCAACTCTTGCGGCACGGCCATAGCCATGAGGAAGGCGTATTTTGGACAAGTTTTTTATGTGTTGTATGTTCCTTTGACTCCTCCGCCGTTTTGACGGACTGTCGTGCCGCGGCTCGGCTGCTTGGTGTGCGGAGTTCATTGTGAGCGCAATGAACGACGCCTTGGTGGCAGCCCATGGCGATGAGGGATGAGTTCAAGCTGGATAATCTCCACTTCGTTTTTGTTTGTCGTGGCACCAAAAAAACTCTCTTGCAATCGCAAAAGTCGCAACTGTGTGAAATATCAACTGACTCTTTGCGTGTTTCTGTGCCTGTAGAGGAAATCCGAGCCGATCGTAAGGCTAGCTCGTCGCGCAAGAGCAGGTAGAAGCCAGAAAAAGTCAAAAGTTCTTTTTTTTTTGTCTTTTTTTTTTTCTTCTCTTTTCTTGTCTCTTTCACCCGAGAGACAGACAACGTCAAACGAGACGTGTTCTGCGTGTCAGCGGGCCAGTCTCTCTCTCTCTATTTGTGTGTGTGTGTGCGTGTGTGTGTGTGTGGCTATTGGGTTCATGGATGGACAATGAAGATATTGACATGGGCGTTCGCTTAGCACGGTGTCGTCTGAGGTGACTGCGAGCACTCCCATGTCAACGCCCTCCGTCATCACCTCCGACGGCTATGCCGACCGATTCTTTCATCCATTCAAGCTTGCTTGCGAGTCACGTACCGCTCGGCTTGTCATTCACGCGCTGGATTGTCTACAGGTAAGGGAAAGAGTTCGTGTGTTACCTTGAATACTTATAATAAGTTATTTAGAAACTGATTGCGTATGGTCACTTGCGTGGCGCCGGCCGCGACCCATCTGACCCGAGCCGCTCGATGGTGAGCGCCATTGTGGACACCATCTGTGGCTGCTTTGTGGGCGAGCAGACAGACGAAGGCATCCAGCTGCAGATTATCAAGGCACTGTTGACGGCCGTCACGTCGCCTACGTTTGAAGTACACGAAGCGCCGCTGCTCAAGGTGCTGCGTACCTGCTACGACATCAACATCAAGTCACGGAATGTGGTCAATCAGACGACGGCCAAGGCGACCCTCACACAAATGCTCAATGTCATCTTCAGTCGCATGGAGAGTGTCGAGAAGCCAAAGTTTGTGCAGGCGGCAGTAGCGGCGGCCAGCGGCGGAGATGCCGCCGGCGTGGCGCCTGTCATAGCCGATGCGAAGGAGGGAGTGGATGAGAAGGAGAAGGAGAAGGAGAAGGAGAAGGAAGAGGGGGCGATCAAGGACGCGGAAGAGAAGGAGAACTCCGCGGTTGCGGAGACTGCACCGACCGAGGCAGAAGGGGCAACAACAGTGGTGGAGGAGGAGGAGGAGAAGGAGGAAAAAGGCGAAGGGGAGAAGAAGGCAGAGGAAGAAGTGGAAGATGCACATACGATTGCACGCAGCATTGTTGACTCTATTGTCAACGAGGTGGTTGGCGATACACAAACGGAGACTATGCCTGAGACTGCGCCTGAGACTGCGACTGAGACTGCGACTGCGACTGAAACTGAGACTGAGACTGAAACTGAGACACCTGCTGCTGCTGATGCCAAACCTGGCAAGTATGGCTTTTGCATCAATTGCGGCATTCCAGCGGACAAGTGGTGCAAGGACACGCGCCAGCCGGTGTGCAGCAAAGAGTGCAAACTGGCGTACCTCGAAAAACGTACCGCATCGTCTGACACTGCCTCCATCACGTCGGGTGGTGCCTCTGCCTCTGCAGCAGCTGCTGTGACCGCGGCGACCGCGTCTGGGTTAGCTGCCTCCGCCTCTGCTGCTGCGGTGCCACTGTCCAACGATGATCCGTCGGACGAGAACGCGGTGCAGGACGACGGGACACCGTTTGACAATGTGCTCCAAAAGGACGCGTATCTCATCTTCCGCACGCTGTGCAAGCTCAGCATGCGTCCCGTGCCCGACAGCACAGTCGACCCGCGCGGCCACGGCTTGCGCTACAAAATCTTCTCGCTTGAGCTGCTGCTCAACATCATGCAGAATGCAGGGCCCATTTTCAAGACGAGCGACGTCTTTGTCAACGCCGTCAAGCAGTACCTGTGTCTGTCGCTGAGCAAGAATGGCGTCTCGCCCGCTCCCGAGGTCTTTGAGCTGTCGCTCAACATCTTCCTGACGCTCCTGGCCGAGTTCAAGTTCCATCTCAAGACGCAGCTTGAGGTGTTCTTCAAGGACATCTTCCTGTCGATTCTCGAGTCGGCCACCAGCTCGTTCAAGCACAAGTGGATGGTCATGACGACCCTCTCCAAGATCTGCAGCGACCGCCAGACCGTCGCCGACATCTACGTCAACTACGACTGTGGCATGAGCGCCGAGAACCTCTTTGAGCGTCTTGTCAACGACCTGAGCAGCATCGCGCGCGGTCGTCACTCGACCGAACTGGGCGCAACGCCTCAGGAGCAACTCATGATGAAGAATCAGGGCCTCAGCTGTCTCGTGGCCACTTTGAGCTCCATGGTCGACTGGATGAACGAGATTCAGCTGCGTGACCAGGAAGAAGCGGCAGCGGCTGCTGCGGACGGCGACAACGTCACAGCACCCGACAACAGCCATGCCGCACTCGCACCGTCGCTCTCGTCCGTTGGGCCGTCTGCCTCTGCCGCCGCTCTGTCTACTGCCGACGGCACTGGCATGTCATTGGAGCAGCTCAAGGCGCAAAAGGGAATCCTTGAACAGGGTGTGGAGAAGTTCAACACGAAGCCAAAGAAGGTACTGTCGTTTTTTTTTAATAGGAATCATCATAATATTTTTTTTTCTTTTTCTTTTCTATTAAAATTTTATAGGGTATTGCCTTCCTACAAGAGAACGGAATGATTGGATCGAGCACGGAGGACGTGGCACGGTTCCTGCTGAGCAACGACCGTCTGAGCCGTACCATGGTGGGCGAGTACCTGGGCGAGCCGGGCGAGACGAGTGTCGCTGTCATGTATGCCTATGTGGACCTGCAGGACTTCGGTGGACTTGAGCTTGTCGATGCGCTGCGTCGATTTCTGGAAGGGTTCCGCTTGCCTGGAGAGTCGCAGAAGATTGATCGCCTTATGGAGAAGTTTGCTCAGCGCTATTGCGATTGCAACCCCAAGCAACTTCAGGTATGAAATGGAACAAAGCGCGCAAAGCAACATAATTTTTTGACCTTTTTTATTTGGTTTCCACTTGTTCCGTAGACATTGTTTGCCTCTGCGGACACAGCCTATGTGCTTGCGTACAGTATCATTATGCTCACGACCGACCTGCACAACCCACAAGTGCGCAAGAAGATGTCGGACCGCGAGTTCATCCGCAACAACCGTGGCATCAACGACAGCCGAGATTTGCCCGAGGAGTACCTTGAGAACATTTACCAGCAGATCAAGAAGCAGGGCATCCGCATGAAGGGCGAAAAAGCCATGGTGAAGCCCACCACGAGTGGTACGTCCACGAATAGTACTGAAGATAGTAACTGGTTCTCACTTTGTTCTTCTCCCTCGTTTGTGTGTATGTGTATGTATGTATGTGTGTGTGTGTGTGTGTGTGTGTGTGTGTGTGTGTGTGTGTGTGTGTGTGTGTGTGTGTGTGTGTGTGTGTGTGTGTGTGTGTGTGTGTGTGTGTGTGTGTGTGTGTGTGTGTGTGTGTGTGTGTGTTTGTGTGTATGTATGTAGAGCTGCTGAATGAGAAGCAACGCAAAGAACTGTACTCGCGCGAGATGGAGTACATGCTCGAGTCAGTGGAAGATCGTCTGCGCAATGATGGCAGTGGTAATGGAGGTGCCGACACGACCTTTATTACGGCAAACCGCGTTGAAAATGTCCGAAACATGCTCAAGGTAGAGTCATAGAGAGGGATTCATGTGTTTTTGTATGATTTGTTATTTTTTTAAAATTTTATGTTTTTACTTCAAGGTGTCATGGTCGCCCGTTTTGGCGGCCTTTAGTCAGTCGCTGAAGAGCACCGATGATATGGCAGTGGTACAACTGTGTTTGGAAGGATTCCAGGCCGCCATTCATATCAGTGCGGTGTTTTTGATGGAGTTGGAGCGCGATGCGTTTGTCCAGTCACTCGCCAAGTTTACGAATTTGGGTGTGAACAACACGGACCAGCACCTCAAGCCGAAGCACATTGAGACGATCAAGACGCTCATTTCGATTGCGCACCAGGATGGAAACTACCTGCAGGGCAGCTGGAAGGAGATTCTTCATTGCATCTCACAGCTTGAGAAGCAACAGCTCATTGGCACATCGGGCAAGGGCAGCCATCTGTTGACACAGTCGGCCGAGCCTGGTCACCACCACGGCGCGACGTCATCTTCGTCGGCGGCCGCTGCTGCCATGCTCGCACGCGAGGGTCTTGACGACTCTGTCTCTCAGGTACACACCAAAATAATATAATAATATTATAATTTTGTGTTTTTGTCGCAATCTCTCTTTCTCATCTCTTGCATCGTTCTCTACAGAGTGTCATTGTGGCTGTGGACCGTGTCTTCACAGGCTCTGTGTCCCTCCACGGCGATGCCATCGAGTCGTTTGTGCGCTGGCTGTGTCTCACATCCCAGGACGAGTTGCAGTCGCCCGGCGGTGCGCGCATGTTCTGCCTTCAAAAGATTGTTGAAATTGCCTTTTACAATCTCGGTGTGCGTGTGCGTGTCGAAATGTAAGGCCCACACACATTCGAGAAAAAAGAAAAACCATTCTAATTTTTTTCTCTCTCTATAACCTTTCTCTCTCTCTCTCTCTCTCTCTCTCTCTCTCTCTCTATCACTTTGTTTCTTTCTCCCTCCTCTCTCTCTCTCTCTCTATCACTTTGTTTCTTTCTCCCTCCTCTCTATCACTTTGTCTCTCTCTCTCTCTCTCTCTCTCTCTCTCTCTCTCTCTCTCTCTCTCTCTCTCTCTCTCTCTCTCTCTCTCTCTCTCTTTCTTTCTTTCTCTTTCTTTCTCTTTTTTTTCACTCTTGTCGTTTTGTTTGCCAGGTCACGAATTTGGGCGATTATTGGAGACCATTTCAACCGAGCGGGATGCTCCGCGAATTCGGACGTGAGCATGTTTGCGATTGACTCGCTACGTCAGCTGTCGCTCAAGTTCCTTGAGAAGGCCGAATTGGCCCTCTTCTCGTTCCAAAAGGACTTCTTGCGACCGTTTGAGTACATTATGAACCACAATAAGAGTCCTGGGATCCGCGACATGGTCGTGCGGTGTGTGAGTCACCTGGTGGCGTCCAAGGCGCGCAACATCCGCTCCGGCTGGAAGAACATCTTTTTTGTGTTCAGTGTGGCGGGAAGTGACGACTCGGACGAGGCTGTAGTCAACATGGCCTTTGAGACGACCTCCACCATTGTCGAGCAGCACTTTCCGCTCATTGCTGACAGTCTCCACAATGCCATCAACTGTCTCTGTGACTTTGCCTGCAACCCGGCGTTTCCCGAGACGGCCATGGACGCCATTCGTCTCATCGACGAGTGTGCACGCAAGGTTGCTGCTTCAGCTCCCCTCTTCAACGCCAGCTCGAGCGGTGGTGGCAGTGGCTCTCTCTCTGAGACTTTCCCGGCTCCTTCTCCTCCCCAGTCCCCACGCATCCCGTCTGCCCCCGTTACCACACTCGCCACTGCGACTGCTACTCCTCCATCGGCCAGTGTCGACCAGCTCGTCGAAGATCAAGACAAAATGTGGGTTCGCGGTTGGGTAAGACACAGAAACTTTTGAAGAAGAAAATCAAAAATATTATTAATAATTTCATAATAATAATAATATTTTTATAATTTTGATTTAGTTCCCGATTGTGTTTGGTCTTGTGCGCATCATCTCACGTTCCAAACTGGATATTCGAACGAGGTATAGCACACGTCGTTGTATCGTTGACTTTAGTTTCACTCATTCTGATATTTATTTTATTTAGAGCGTTGACCGTTCTGTTTGACGTGATCAAACAAAACGGATCGACTTTCAAAGTGCAATGGTGGCACGACTTGTTCCGTGTCATCTTCCGCATCTACGACGACCTCAAGCAGCCCGATGTGCAGCAGGAGGTAAGCCTTCCCTTATTGAATCTCTATTGTGAAGTGGGACCCTGATGACAAGCCTTTCTGACACTGACAAATGCTCTCTCTTTTGTTTGTGTAGCGAGTGGAGTGGATGAACACTACTCTGAACCACTGTCTGTACTCCATCTGTGAGGTGTATGCCGAGTTTTTCGATGTGCTTGCGCCTGTGCTTACAACAGAGATCTTTGAGCGTCTCGAGTGGTGTGTCCAGCAGAGTAAGAAAAGAAACGACATTGTGTGTGTGCGTGGTTAGTGTGTGTGCGAGTGTGTGAGTGTGTGAGTGTGTGAGTGTGTGAGTGTGTGAGTGTGTGAGTATTGTTAGGGTTAGTGTGGTTAGTGTGTGCGTCTATTCACCCTAAACCTTTTTGGTACTCTTCCAGATAATGAGCAACTCTCTCGCTCGGGTGTGCACTGTCTTCAGATTTTGGTGATGACGAATGGGCCCAAGTTTGACGATGCTCTGTGGACACAGTCGGTGGAAGAGATTGAGCAGATGTTTCAACTGACAACACCCAACCAACTGTTGGACTTTGACGAGCAGTCATCCTCAACGCCAGGTAAGAGACCACACGCAAACGCATATACAAGTCGCTCACACACACTCTCTGACACACATTACTTACATGTAGATGTGAGTGAGCGCAAGAAGACGTTTCAGTCAATCATCATTCGATGTGTGTCTGCCCTTGAGCTGATTCAGGCAGTCAAGACGATAGTGTGCGGCTCGGACACCCCAGTGGCTGCCATGACACACTCTGTTCCTGCCAGTGCGGCAGATGCGCCTGCACAGGGTACAACAACAACAGCAACAACAGAAACAGCAGCAGCAGGCGAAGAAGAAGAAGAAAAAAAAGAAGAAGAACACGCAGTCAACCCCAACCAGGGCGTGTATGCGCTCTTGTCCACCCAGCACTGTTTCACCCTTCTTGATTGTCTCCACGACTCGTTTGTCTTTGCCGACAATTTCAACGCGAACCATCAACTCAGAACAACACTCTGGAAAGCAGGTACGAAAGTGTCTCTCAAGGAGCTCGTTTTTGTGTTTGTGACTGACCTCTCTCCATCGCTTTGTTTTTCTCCTCTCCTCTTCTTTCTATCACTTTTTTTTTCCCCCTCTCCTTTCCCTCTCTTGTTTGTTAGGGTTCATGACATCTCTGCCAAACCTGATGAAGCAAGCGACAGCCGCACGACTCGTCTTCTTCAAGCTGCTTACGATGCTGTACCACGATGAAGCACGCAAGGAGACCTGGCCCACGGTGGAGACACGACTCACAAAGTAACACTTGCCTCTATTGTGCTGTGTGGCTAACTCCTCTCTCTCTTTTTCTTTTTCTCGATCGTCTGTTTCACTTTGTCTCATGGTGTCTGTGTGTGTTTAGGCTTGTTGTTGATGTACTGAACCACTTTGCGTCGCTGACATCGGACAAACAGCGCGACGTGTGGGGCTCCGTTGTCAATGTGATGCTCTTAGGAATTCTCAAACTGAACGACACTCGAGTAATGCACACGCACACACGCAAGATACACAAACGACCACTCACTCACTGCAACTTGTCTCATAGTTTCTGCTACACATGCGCGTATTCTTTGCGCCCATGGTACAGTCCTTCACACATGACGTGAAGGCTGATCTGCGCATTACCATTCGCGACGTGCTCTTGCGTCATGGCCAACTTCTATTGCAGTCTCAGTGACGCGTTTTTTTGTTTTCTTTCTTCTCTTCTCTTTTCCAATTCCACTGAATACAAACGAAACACAATGGGCTCTCTACCCAATTCAAATCATTTATTGATGAAAGTCTTATGAGCATCGAGCGAATGAGCGAGTAATCGGATCATATCGGCCAATTAGCTTTCCTACTGCCCTACTCTTCTGATCAACCAAATGCGGTTCGAGAGAGACGGTGGAGATGCTCGAGATATTCGCAAAATCTAAATCTCTCAAATAATTATATCCATAAAATTTTAATATTTTGACAACATGCTCCGCAACGTTACTAACGCAGTCAAGTCGATGAGTCTGGCCTCGAGTGCCGCTCTCCACACATCGTAAGAGCCAACACACGTCGAAAGGGCCTTTTTTTTCCTCGTTTAAAAACGACCTCGTGTGTTCCGTCTCGTCTCCTCTCCAGAGCGGCCGCCATGGCGACCAATCTCTTCCTCAAGTTTGGTCGCAACACCACCGCTGACTGGCCCCGCTGGAACGCTGTCCTGGACGCCGCGAAAGACGTACGACGACCCGACCGGTTTTTTGATCAGCACTTCCCTTCTCGCCCCTCTCCTCACGCGCATCCTTTCCGTAGCACCTCGCTCAGCAGGGCATCGAAGTCACCTTTGTCAACACTCCCCGCAAGGGAGAGATGGGCCCTCCCCGTGGATTTGGTATGGAGCAAGAGAGAGTGAGCGGAGAAGACAGAGAGAGAGAGAGTGAGAAGTGAGAGGAAATTTTTTTCAATCTGATTCGATATATTCAAACTACTATTCCTCCATCTCTTTCATGCAGCCTTTTTCCGCTTCTCTGACAACGACCAGCTGACGCGTGCGATCGCAGTAAGTTTTTCCTCTTTATAATTTTTTTCTTCAATTTTGCATTATCATAATGATTATGATTGTGTGAGTGTCTCTCTCTCTAACAATTCTAACAATCTATGTGTGCGTGTGTGCGTGTTTAGGCCATGGAGCAGTTTCAGAGCCCCGACGGCACCACGCTCAAGGTCAACGCGGCGGAGAACAAGCGTCTCCCTGGCACGCCCTCCACCGACATGTTTGTGGCGCAGTTCGTGGAGAACGGCAGAGAGAAAGTGGAGGCCAAGCTCGGCGACGTACGGAACGACACACACACACACACACACACACACACACACACACACACACATATATATATATATATATATATATATATATATATAATATA
>CALSCP010000102.1:0-15323 GCA_943704425.1 Ministeria vibrans ATCC 50519 | reverse complement strand
CTGTGAAAATTTGAACTTCTGTGAATTCAAAATCTCGTCCAACGGCGGTGAGGGTGCAATATCGTCTGTCGCCACATATCCGCTGTGTTTCGGGCTGCTTCCACCTCGACAGCGTCACCATGGTTGATGCGGCACTCGTCGACCATCTCTCTGCCTCTATCAATGTTCTCTCTTTTTTTTTCTCTCTCTTTTTTTCTCTTTTTTTCTTATCACTTGTGGACCTTTTACCCGTCGACACGCACCGTTTTTACTGTACACGGGTTATAAACCACCTGTGTATAGGTTTGCCGTCGTTAATTGGCGATAGAATGTCGATTGGTCTTTTTTTTTTTTTTTTTTTTTTTTTTTCTCTCTTTTTCTTTCCAAACTCTGACTGTTTCATTGTTCCTCTCAGCAACGCCGATGTGTACCTCCACAACCCCCGTGGCTCGAACAACCGCCTGAACGAACGTAAGCACTCGCGAGTATTCAGTGTGAGGTTTCTTGTTCTTATCCGTCCTTTGTGTCTCCCTTCGCAGAGGGCGCCACTCGTGCCAACGGAAACCGCCTGTTCGACTCGCAGAACAACAACCGCGGTGGCTACAACGTGTGCGACAAGACCGACGCCGCATACAACGAGCACGGTACTCTTTTTTTATCAGTGTTATAAAAGTCGTATTCACTTGTGTTTTGTTGTCAACAGCTCCTCTTGGAACTGACTGGACCCATGCGTTCAACCCGACCGTCGACACTGCTCAGCAGTACCAGCTCAACTACTTTGAGGGCAGCGAACTCTGGGTCGAATGGACCAACCAGCACGGCTGTGGCGGTGCCTCGGGCCGCGACCCTGTCAAAACCCACTGCCACATGGCACTGCAGGTATCTCTAATAATTTATACTTTCAATTTGATCCTGTGTAAACAATATTGATTAATTCTCTTTTTGTAGTACATGTGCGACACTGACGGTGACCGTAACGACCCCAACGTGCCGATGAACCCTCACTACGGTGGAGACATGGCCCTGCACGTTGACATTCACGATGGTGGCAACACCAACGCTCCCGATGAGGCTGGTGCCAACCCCGGCGGCAACGGCGGTGGCTGTATCGGTCTTGCTTGCGCGAACGCCGGCGGCATTGTCGGCACTGTCGCTGCCAACGCTGCCAACAACCGTGGCACACACGAGTCTGTCGAGTACTACTTTGAGTGCCGCACCCGCGAGCGCAACCGCGGTCTCTTCCTTGCCGACCAGAACCTCCAAGGCACCACAGCCAAGTACACGCGTCAGAACCCCAACGGCAACCGCAACGGTCTTGAGTGCCCTGAGGAGCGCGACTACCTGCCTTACTGGCACCCCAGCCCCTGGCGCGACATTGCCATGCTCACCGACATGGTCGAGTCTTACTGTCCCATCTACCTCGCCAACTCGATGAACGTCGCCGAGAAGTGGAAGTGCGTCGATACCACCGGTGCCTTCACCCCCGCCATCATTGCTGCCAACACCCCTGCCGCGTGCGCCAGCGCCGGTGCCAACGCCCAGTGGAAGAGCTTCAAGCACGACATCCCTGCCCCCGAATGCAAGCGCTCCGGTTACACTCGCGTAAGCTCCCTAAAAAGAAAAAGATTAATAATAATAATAATAATAATAATAATAATAATAATAATAATAATAATAATAATTTTTTATCATTCTTTTTTCGTATTGCTCACCACTTTAATAATTTTTTTTTCATTTTTGCAGGTCAACTCTCTTGGTAACGGCGTCGGAACCGAGCCTCTTCGCTACAAGTGGCACCTGCCCCAGATCAACGACCTTGTTGCCAGCGGTGTCAAGATGTACGAGCCTCTTCCCGGCCACCGTGCCGCCCGCTGTGTGCTGCGTCTGCGCTACAACATCACCACCGACGATTACGATCCCATCAAGACCAACGCCACCTGGAACGACGACGAGAACGCTCAGCCTCACCCTATCCAGTCGCCGGTCACTCAGGACCCCGTTGTCGACGTCGGCGTCAAGTTCTACGGTCTCCAGCTCGCCATCAACACCAACCAGTTTGGTCGTACCTTCCAGGACCGCTCGCACGTCTTCTACGTTCGTGAGCGTCCCTCCAACTTTGCCGGAAAGCACATTTACAACCTCAATGTCCGTGGCAAGCGTGGAAACATTGTGCAGACCTTCCCGTCGGTCGAGTACGACTTCATGCCCAGTAAGAAGAAGAGAAGAAGAAGAAGAAAAAAAAGAAACAAAAAATGGAGAGAAAGAAACCGACGTAACTAAAACTTTCTTATTCCCTTTTTTTTCTAAACCTGTAGACAAGTTCACTGTTGAGGAGGGCAACCTTGTGCACGTGCAGTGGTGCGGATCCAACACACACAACAACAACCCCGGTGGTGGTGATGGCCAGGCCGGCGACGCTGGTGAGGGTACCGGAGGCACTGACCGCCACAACTTTGTGCAGGCTCTCGACGCTGGCTCCAATTTCCCGTTGGCTCTCGACGCCACGCCTCGTCTTGCCACCGCCGACATGGGCTCCAAGCAGAACGCTGACTACGGTCCTATTGGCCACAAGAACATCTTTGACCACACTGTCTGCTACGACATTGACGGCTCAGAAATGGCTGACTTCACGCCCAACTCCAAGCACCACAAGTACCTACCGTGCCAGTTGGCGCTCGCCACCTCGGGTTACTACCGCTCCATGTCCGACGTGTCTACCAAGGCCGAGCTCAACGTCCTGCTCAACAACGCTCCTGCGTCGTTTGTCAACGGTGTGCTCCTTGAGTTCACCCCCGGCTCTCAGGGCATCTACCGTGCCCTCTGCACACGCAACAACAACTTCTCTAACCGATCGCAAAAGATGATGCTTAACGTCGCCGCGGTCGGCGAGGGTGGCAACGACATGGGCCAGTAGTAACTCCCCGTGTTTTCGTTTTCTTCTCTTTGTTGACCTCTTGTTCTTCTCTCAACCCCTCTTTTATTTGTGATTCCCCTCTTTCCCGTTTTGCCTCTCTCCACTTGATGTCCCCTTCACGTTGCCAACGCTGGCGTCTGGCAATGTAGAAGGTGGCTTTTTTTTGGTGTTTGTGCATGGCGTTTCAGAGTGGGATGATGAACGAGAGAAAGTTTCAGTGTGTTTCAAAATACAAAAACATTTTTATGAAAAAAAAACGTTCTTTTTATTCATTTTTCGAGCCTGGTCTAGACTCCCAGTGTGTACGAGGAAAAATTATTTTGAATATTTTAGTAATAATAACAAGAAGAAGAAGAATTACAGCCCATGTATGTGCCATTAATGAACTTAAATTAATATTAGTTACACACTTTTTTTGCACAACATGTCGACTGGTTCACCTGCCGACTCTCTTCAGTCATCTTCAGCTGTACCTAATTCGGCTGCAAGTACTTTGCGGGAGGATGGGAGCGACGTGAGTGAGGTACGTGCGTGTGGTGGTCCAAATACGAAAAAAAAAATTCTATTGGCCTGTCGCTATGTGATGCTAACCTCTTCTTCTTGTTGCTGCATTCCTCTTTATGTACACCCTGTCGACTGTAGATGGACGAGGACGACGAGAAACTGTTAGAAACACAAGAGTTGGTAAGGGGATTTTCAGTGGCGGTGTGTTGCCATGGGTGATGAAGCAAATTTTGAATTTTTTTTTTGTGTGTGTAGGCGGCTGTTTGGGCGGAGACGGCAGCGGAGCGTGCACGAGAGCTTCTCAAGGCTACTCTTACAGAGAGGGTTGTCGTGCCTCTGCCGCCTATGGGCACGCCACCAGCGCGGCGACGCAAGCAGCGACAGAAACGTACAGCGGCGCGGCGAGTCGACGATGCAGACACCACCACAGCGAGCGACTGCAACGCAGCCAGTCCTATTCCTCAAGTGGAAATCAGCACAGAGGCTATGGTAATCGGTCAGACAACACCCACTCCCGTTGCCGTGAGCACACCAATTCGAGGCGCCACTCAATCAACATCACCAGCCACCGACATCTGCGTGCGACCCGACTCGGCCGTCGTCGAATTGGGTGACTCTGCCGAGCTGTACGACGCCGGCTTGTACGCCAAGGATATCAATCATGAGCGCTCCACAAGGTATGCTTTTAGAGTAAAAATGTGCGAGAGGAGGAAGAGGCGGAACTGCTGGGTGGTGGACTGTCACAATCATAATGCAAATAACACGTCTTTGATTGTTGATTTTGTGTTCTTGTTAATTGCGTAGCTTTACCACCGGTGAAATGGTTCGCGCTCTCCAACGCGACTCAACCTTGGAGAACATTGAAGTAATACAACCAAGGACGAGTCAGCTGTCTGTGCACAACAGCTTCTGCGCTAACGACGCCAACATGTCCGCGCGGGCCTCCGAATCTTCTTTTTTCGAAGACCCTCAGCTGCTGAACGACGAGCAGTTTCGCGGTGCTCAGGACACCTCGTCGATTTCATCCATGGGCAGCGACGGCCACAGAGACGACGACGACTTACACGACGCAAATGACTGCGAGCAGTCGTTTTTTGCAGAGCAAAAGCGCTTGCATGAAGTAGAAGACGATGTCGAGGAGGAGAAGAAGGAGGAAAAGGTTGAGGAAGAGGGACAAGCAGAACAAGAGTCGTTTTTGTTGCGGTATGTGTCGTCGCAGGGCTCACCATTGCCCGAAATTCCCGCACGGGGACGAGCGGAGCAGATCATCCACGGACTCGGCAGCGATTCGCACAACCAGTCGACAGACCAAGAGCAAGAGCAAGAGCAAGAGGGAGAGCAGGAGGTGGAAGAACGAGAGGAAGGGCCATTAGATGAGCATGCACAGGAGTCGTTCTTGCGCTCTGCCTCGCGCATTCCCGTCAGCTCACCAGCGACTCCCTTGACACCCCACGCCATTCCTCCCGCCACTTTAATTACCGTCTCGCCCATTGTGCCCTTTCGAGGCTCGCGCATCCCCATCCTCTCACCCGTCAAGGCAGCCCAAGTTTACCGCCAGAGCACCCTAGTCCAACGACCGCAGCCGCACCAGCCACCTACACCCACCAACGCACTTCGTCGCGTCTTTGCCAGATGGCACAGCAAACAGGCTTCGCGTCTGCCCTGGCTCCCCCCCTCCATCACCTTTGAAGACGTCTTCCAGCTGTCCCAGCCCGCCCCACCCACCTGCGTTTCCACCCAGACTCAAACTCGCCTCCTCCACCTCTACCTTTCATCACCCCGTCTTCTTCCGCCCCTTCTTCCCCTCTCCTCCTCCGAGACGATTGTTGCCCTAGACTGGCGTCCGCCCGCCTCGCTTGCTCTCGCGTGGAAGCAGTACCACGACCGCCTTGTCAAGACCCCACAAATACCCACCGACGACGAGCTCGCCCGTCTCGCGCGTTCTGCCCTTGCCTACCGCAAGAAGACTCGCGACACGCCACACTCCAAGACCCACTGCGGCACACACGCTACGCGCGGCACACAGACCAGTGACGACACAGATGACTATGCGATCGTGCCTCGCATCTTCCGGCCGACACATCCCGACTCGGAAAGCGCACAACACCAACAAGAACAACAGGGAGAGTTTAAAGCGCACTTGACTGCAATGAGTGGGACCACCACCAACGCTAGCCAATCTCTTGCGCATGACCAGCGCGTGCGGCCTCTGGTCAAGAGGAACTCTAGTCAGACACTGCTTGAGCGCGTCGACCGACCGCGTCAACTGCCTCCGCTTGTTGCGGCAGTGCCCTCGTCTGATGATGTCGCACCGAGTACTACCGCAATAGACCAGCTGGAGCAGCTCGCACGGCACACCGAAGTCGGCGTGCGTCTTCTCAAGGCGACCACAGAGCTCGCTGACACGGCGCGCGCTCTGCGCGCAGACTCGCTCAAGCGACGGCGCAGTCTCCGGCAGCGCCAGGGCCTCAAAAAGAGCTCAAGCTCAATTCAACAGATGAAGAAGAACGCGAACAGCGACGAGCCGAAACAGCTCCATCGCACACCGACTTTGTCACTCATGACACAAACCCGCCAGTCGCAAATATCATTGGCCATTGCAGACCTGACAGCAGAACGGAAGAACGGGAGCAGCACAGCGGTAAATGTAGCGCCCCAGCGACCGTCAAGCTCACCTGCAGTCACCAATGGGCGCGAGTTGAGTGCGCGCAGACGGTTTGTTGACATTGGCGGTGGCATTGCCGCGCTGGAGGGGGCGCGACTAAGTTCGTTGGGCAAGAATGACGGTGAAGAAGAAGAAGAAGAGAAGGAGGAGGAGAAGGAGGAGGAGAAGGAGGAGAAGGGGGAGAAGGGGGAGAAGGAGGAGGTGAAGGAGGAGAAGGAGGAGATGAAGGAGATGAAGGAGGAAAAGGAGGAGGAGAAGGAGGAGAAGGAGGAGAAGGAGGAGAAGGAGGAGGAGAAGGAGGAGAGGGAGGAGGAGAAGGAGGAGAAGGAGGAGGAGAAGGAGGAGAAGGGGAAAGAGGAAAAGAAGAAGAAGAAGGAGGAATTGAGGGAGGAAGAGGAAAAGAAGGGGGAGGAGGTGGAGGCAGAGAAAGATAAAGGGGAGAAGAGGAAAGGAGGAGAGGAAGCAAAGGAGGAGACAAGTAAGTCACCTCACGTATCTCCTTCTAATCAATCGCCCAAATTGTCTGGGGATTTAGATGTGCCGAGTGCAAGCGAGGGTAGAGGTCATCAGGAGGCACTGGTGGTGACTGCTCCTTCCCCACTGCCACATCATCACCCCCCTCTCCAACCAAGCGCACCGTTCTCACCACCATCCCATGTCTCAACGCCCTCATTACGGTCCGATGCGCAGGAGATAGCCACCATCATTTCGTCAGATCTCATTGACACGGCTGTCGCCTCCAACAGCGCTCTCTTGATCCCGGCCGTTGCTGCCGTCTCACCCGCGCCCTCCTCCATCCCCTCTCCCCTGCCTCATCCCGCCACCCTTTCCAACTCCACTCGTTTGCGCCTGTCACAAGCCCGACTGGGCATGCAGGCGGCGTCGACACCCGCCACCACAGCACACGGCTCGCCCTTTCAGGAGGACACCTGCAGCCCACACTCGACGAGTCTCGCCCGCTCCCATGATGCCTCCCCACTCGCGTCTCCCACGACTCCCCTGCGCACACGAACTTCCGCCACGCCGGGTAAACTTTCTCCCCTCACTGCTCAGCGCATGTACGAATCATCCCGTCGTTTGAGTCCGTCAGGCTCTGCCAGCAAGTAAAGGGCAACAATACAATCAATGAAATTGTACACTTCTATTTAAATTTCATTTATTCCTATTAAATAAATGGGATGTACATACACTATTATTGATCAGTCTACGACTCTACGGCGGAAGTATTGTGCTGCTCGTTGTTTTGTATATAGTTTTGTTTTACAGCTCTCGATCGATTATTATTATTTATTTTTCTTTCTTTAAAAAAGAACAAATGACGTTGCGCAGGCACCAGCCAGACGCCAGTCCCTAAGTAGATACACAGCAAAAGACCGTTCTGACGAGGCGGCATTTGGCGCAAGTGCTGTTGTGTCAGTTACCCACTAAAGTCATAATAATATTCATCACTCAACTTATTATTTCACTAAATCACTTTCACTTTCTTTTGTTTGTTTTTCGTTTTTTGGTGACGCGCCCAGACCACACATAGTCGACGATGAATGTCTTTCGTCTCATTGGCGACATGAGCCATCTGCTGGCGATTCTGCTGCTGCTGTGGAAGATTTGGACAACGCGATCGTGTGCAGGTAGGCTGCATGGCTCCGGGGTGCTGCATCACTCTGCAGACGCGCTACGCTGTCGGTGCTCCCCGATTCTTCTGGCGAGATGCGTTTTTTTTTTATTTTGTGTGTTTTTGCAATGACGTTTCCTCTTTCCCTCTGGCGTTTGTGGGGGTGTATCGCGGGAAGCTTCGGGTGCTGCTGCACTTGCTGGAGGCGGGCCTAGTGTCCGAGGGCAATGGGGGGCTGGAAGCGTGCGTGTGGGCGGCAGAGAGAACGAAGCGGGTTTGATCTGTTCACTGTCGAGCGTGGCGGATTGACGTGGAAGGGCCCCTTGCACCATGCTCTGGCCTCGCTCTGGGCGGGTGCCAGACACGGGCGCGGGGTCGTTGAGAGTATTGTGTGTGTGTTTGAGGAGAGATTTGCGTTTTTTTGAAAAATATTCTTCTGCTTCTCATCACTGCAACTTGTTTGTTGACCATGTACAGGCGTCTCACTGCGCAGCCAGGTGTTGTTTACGCTTGTGTACGTGACGCGATACTTGGATCTGTTCGTTCATTTTGTGTCGCTGTACAATACGATCATGAAGATTTTCTTCATTGTGGCGTCGGCCGGCACAGTCTACCTCATGGCGGTCAAGGTACGGGGCGGGTGCGTGGGAAGTGTGCGATGGATTGATGCGTGGGTGGTGTTGTTTAGTTCCGCGCGACGTACGACAAGACGTATGATCAGGCTGTTCGATATGAGTTCCTTTTGGTAAGCAGCAGAGGGAGAGAGGGTTAGAAAAGACCAAAGAGAGTTTGAGAGAGAGAGAGTTTGAGAGAGTTTGAGAGAGAGAGTTTGAGAGAGTTTGAGAGAGTTTGAGAGAGTTTGAGAGAGTTTGAGAGAGTTTGAGAGTTTGAGAGTTTGAGAGTTGGAGAGTTTGAGAGTAAAAGAGTTTGAGAGAGAGAGACAAAGTGATATATACAGAGTAACAAAGAGAGACAAAGTGATAGAGAGAGAGAGAGAGTACCAAAGAGAGCGAGAAAGTGATCGAGAGACAAAGTGATTGAGAGAGTATTAATTCTGTTCGTCTCTGTGTGTGATAGATCCCTTGTTTGGTCCTGGCTTTGGTCGTCAATTACGAATTCACTACTCTTGAGGTGAAGAGAAACGGAGAGAGGTAGAGTCAGAATTGAAGATTTTTTTTTGCATTTTGGGGTGTAGGTTCTGTGGAGCTTCTCAATTTTCCTCGAGTCCGTTGCAATTCTGCCTCAGCTGTTTATGGTGCAGCGCACTGGTGAAGCCGAGACCATCACCAGCCACTACCTCTTTGCTCTGGGCTCCTACCGCGGCCTCTACATCGTCAACTGGCTCTACCGATACATTACGGTACTAACCCTAACCCTAAAACCCTAATGTGCATTGAATACCATTTCCTGTTCCTCTGTGTGCAGGAGGGCCATTTGGACTACATTGCGATTTTTGCGGGCATTGTGCAGACCATTCTGTACTGCGATTTCTTCTATCTGTACATTACGCGTGTCCTTAAGGGCCGCAAGCTCAAACTTCCCGCATAAAACACATCTTCTTTCTTTACATTCACATTGAAGAAGAGAAAGCAAGACGAGAAAGAAAAGCAAACAGAGAAAGAGCGAGAAAGAGTGAGAGAGAAAGAGTGTGTGTGAGAGAAGAGATGGGCTCTAAAAGGGACCGTTCTTAAGGGCCTGAGTGAGGGTGTGGACGACGGAGGCATACTCAGTGCGGTTGACGACATTTTCGTTCTCATACTTCCATGGCGCAGTGCCATCGTCCCCCTGGTGATCATAGCTGGACACACATACAGAAAGAGAGAGAGAGCGAGAGCAAGAGAGAGAGAGCGAGAGCAAGAGAGAGAGAGAGAGAGAGAGAGAGAGAGAGAGAGAGAGAGAGAGAGAGAGAGAGAGAGAGAGAGAGAGAGAGAGAGAGAGAGAAACCCCAGAGAGAGAGACAGACAGAGGAGGGAGAAAGAAACAAAGTGATAGAGAGAGAGAGAGAGAGAGAGAGAGAGAGAGAGAGAGAGAGAGAGAGAGAGAGACGGGGTGCGTGAGCGTGTTTTCCTCTTGCATTTCGGTCCGTGTCACCTTGTGCCCTTCTTTCAAAAGCAGTCCTTCGACAATTTCCGGAATGAAAAGCAGCACAACCTCTTGTTCAGCCTGGTCCTCCGAACGGTACAGATCAAACAGCCACGCAGAGACGACGGGCAAGGCCCATTCGGGTCCAGAGCCATCGAGAACACCGGCAAGGGCGACAATCGAACGGCCGTCCTCGGCAATTTCCTACAAAAGTCCTCTTTGTCAGTCCCCTAAAGCGTGTCGGCACACCCAAAGAATGCAAATGGGTTCCACGTGGATGCTTTCAACATGTGCTGCAAGCAACACGACGAAAGAAAGGCGTACATCTGTGCAGGAGCGAAGTGAAAGTTGCAAGTCCTACAAAGAGTACGAAAAGAGTTCAAAAGGGACAGTTCAAATGCATAGCGTCACCTTGACCGCTGGTTTGGGGAGCCGTAGCAACTTTGCAAAGTTCACCATTGCAAATACAAATAAAAATGAAAAATTAGTTATTAGTAATCCTATTCCGTCTTCGCAACTCCTTTGAGCCGTGAGTCCGTGACGACGATGGTTCCCTTAGCACGTTGATGGATCAGTCCAACCAATTTTTAATTTTTTGTAATCCAAAGGGGCAAAAGAGTGCCTCTTTGCCATAAACTATCCAAATTTGTATCTCGAACAAAACAAAACAATGAGTTCGCATTTCATTTGAAAAATTTTACTATGATCACTATTGGCCCTTCGCATGGACCACTTTGTGACTCAATTTTGTAGTTCGGCAATGTCGAGAAGTCGTGGCGATGGTAGTCCCAACAATTGCCGATTGTTCCACTGACAATCACAGGGATGTAGTCATTTGTTGGGGGCAAATGGCCACCACAGTCTCCCGCGCTAAATGTCCCTGTGAATAAAGGTCCTCCCGAGGCAAACGTCAATGTGCATGTGAACACGTCGACATTGGCTTCAAGAGCCAGTGATGAATTCGCATCATTAACACGTAGCAGGAGGGTGTTAATTAAGGACGATTGAGAAGTGACGATGTCCTCCAGAGTGGCAATCCTAGCCAAAATATCTGTGCCGTTGACAAAGACACTTCCGTTTTCAGCAGTAGATATAACGACGTTGCCGTTGACATTCTCAATAGAAGCGTCGTCAACAGCATTGATATCTAGACACACGACGCCCAAGGACAGAGCGAAAAACACAAGAATCTAAGCGTAGGGCGTATTCCTCGGTTATTTCTGCGGAATTTCTACTGCCCCAAAAAAACGTGTTGATTGTGTTCTCACCTTGAAATGCATAGTGATAGGCTGATAGCTACGTGGCCGTTCAATAGGGCACAAATGACGTTGGTATGTCAGGGAGAGCGAAATTTATGAATTTATTAGTTACTCGGAAGTTACTCCGCTTCTGTCTTCGCAACTGTGTCGCAACTCCCTTGAGCCGTGAGCCCGTGACGACGATGGTTCTCTTAGCACTTTGGCGGATCAGTGGCGGGATCACTCTTTGTGTAATACTAATGCAATGCTATTCTTCTTCTTATTCTGTATCATATATTGGAACCATAATATTTCTATCATATATAATATGGGTTCCTTGGGATGTACTGAACTTTCAACTGACCATTGGTTTTGCCATACGGACCTTTGCAGGCTCGCTGAGGGTACCTCCGGCTTTGCAGGCTCGCTGAGGGTACCTCCGGCTTCGTCATCTCCCATGGCAACCAACCTTTGATCCTGGTATGGATTATGGAGTATCTTTTACAATTGCTTTTGGGTTTCACACGTTATAATTCTTAGATTTCATTGTCGGGAACAGAAACGCTCACAGTAGGGGACATTTTTGCCAATCCAATGATTGCGGGCAGCCAGGTCACGGTTGGAACGGCGACATGTACCCTACTCTCAACTCTGGCGACGGCTGTGAATTAAAAAGATCACCCGACTTTATTCTCCTAAGGAACTCCTAAGTTAAAATATGGGTTCGTTCGAAGTTCTTTCTTATTATCTTTATTCATTACAAGGCGGAAGTATTGTGCTGCTCTTTGTTTTGTATATGATTTTGTTTTGACATTGAGTACAGCTCTCGATTCTCTATTTATTTTCTTATTATTTTATTACTATTTTCATACAATCATGATCGAGCGTCAGGGTGACCTGTGTGGTCAGTGATGAAGTGAGCGATATGGTCAAGCTGGGCACAAGTGGTGTGCATCACTTGCAATGGATCGGTGGAGAAGAGCGAATCGTGGGCTGGACGAACGCGCGACACAATGCGATACATACTGAGCGAGCTTCTATTATTACCAAAAAAAACACAAACACACACAGACATAAAGTTAATTTTTTCAAGCACAAACAAAAGTAACATGAATCGTACGCACGAATTTGACCAAGAAGAATTTGAGCTTTAGACGCACACGCCGCAGCGACATTCCAGTCTCGCTCCAAAGACTCTCTGTCCCGTCGCACCCTTTCGGCGGTGCCCAACAACGCCTCAACCTTAATGTAGGCCAGTTGGGTGCATGAAACAGTGAAGTACGTCGATAATTATTAATATACCTTTGAGTGGAGAGTCTCGCGACGGAGGTTACTGTCGTGCATCGCTTGACTGAGTTGAGCTTGTTCGCGTCCGATGCGTCTCTCACAGGTGCGCGTTTGCTCACACAGATTCTGCTCTGCATCTCGCAGCTGTCGCACGCGAGACACTAGCGACTGTGTGCTGGTGAGATGCGTTGCCCGTCGAGCGTCGTCAACTTGTGCGCGCCCTGTGGTCAATGTGTGCTCGAGCAAGCGTTTGGCCCACCCGAAGTGTTCGAGCCTCCGACGTTGCCTCGCTACCTTTCGATGAGCTCGCTCGATTTGTCGGTTGAGAGTGGTGAGCTCGCGCGACAAGGCAGTCCAATCTGGGTGCAACTGTAACGGAGTACGCGATTCCACTTGTCGTTTTTTCTCTTCCACAAGGCGAACCAATCTCGCCTGGTAGCCCCGCTGCGAGTGATCTTGTCTTTCAAGGTGCTAATAATATCAAAACCACGACATTAAAAAAACAGGAATAATGGCTAGCATTTTACCTTGCGACGTTGAGCAAGGCGCGCTTGTGCGTTGTGCAGCTGTTGTGTTTCTTCACCCTGGGGACAGATACACGGAAGAGTACACGTCGTATGAGAAAGAATGCTGCACGTATGCGGTATGTATGCACATACCGTAGCCATGTCTTCGATGTCTTGGCACCCTTGTAGGCGACGTGTGGTGAGCAGGAGTGGTGCGTCTGATGTGTTTGTGTCGCTGTCACTACGCTAGAATGAATATCGCGACTGTAAGAACGTTTCGATTTCTTACCCGAGTCGCTTTGCAAGAGCCTCTGTAAAGTACTTATCGAACTCCGAGAGTCCTTCGCGCTCGAGGGAAGGTGCCGGAGAGCAAGTTTCCATGACGACCACCAAATCCGAAAAACGTAAAGAAAAACGACGGATCGGGTTACCTGAGATTACATATAACAGATATCAGATATCAGATATCAGATTAGTTAGAAGTGCTCGGTTTGAGCAACTTGCAATCGCAAGAAGGCAGAATTCTAATAAGTGATAAGTGATAAAGAAAAGAAATAAAAGACTTAGATTATAAATCCAGATACTAGAAGTACCATATTCCATAATTACTTAATTCCTTTGTTAGTTAGTGTTTGTATACTCTTTGACGACACGTGATGCTACCAGTAGGCAGAGCAGCGGTGTGCTCGAGAAGCACTGTGATGAGGAGCATCTCTGCTCGATTTGCGACCATTGCACCGCCCCCCAAGTCACCGCCACGCACCTCTGTGACGCCAGTCACTACGGACCCTCCAAAGCCGGTTGTCGTCGAAGACGCACCGCCTCGTCGTTGTCCGCTGGACGCGCGAGTGACGGTACGCTGAGAAACACACGATGAAGAATGTGAACGATTCTTTTTTTCTCACATCACAGCCCGTCTGCTACACCTGCGGTTCCCGAGAACACTTTACACAGTCGTGCATCAACCGGACTGGGCCGACAGATTGGGTGCAGTGGATGGAAAGCGATATGATCCGGTTGAAGAACAAGGTTGTCAAGCTGATCGATCCTCTTCGAAAGGTACGCGCCGTTGTGCCTCTTGTGCGTGTCTAGTGTGAGTCTGTGCAGTGTGCGTCGACGTGGCGTGTTTATGTCTCTTAATCACCTCAAATTGACGCGTCTTATCGTTGTATTGTTACAGGAACTCACTGAGGAGCCTCAGACAATCCAACCAAAGGTATACAGCGTCGTAGGACTCAATTAGAAAGGAGAGAGAGAGAAAAAAAGTGTGTGTGTGTCTGTGTGTGTGTGTGTGTGTGTGTGTGTGTGTGTGTGTGAAGAAGAAGAAGAAGAAGAAGAAGAAGAAGAAGATGAAGAAGAAGAAAGGGTTATTGAGAGAGAACATAGAGAGATCTTGACAATGAGACTGATTCTGTGTATACTGTAGTCTGTTCCCCTCAAAAAGAGCTGAATGCGTTGTCCCAGACCCACAGCACCCCCCACACTAATGTATTATAGTCTATATACAGCCCTCTACTAAGTTGATTATGGGAATCCTTCAGATTTTCATTTTTCGAATTTTGTCTTAATCGTAAATAATTTCGTAAGTCGCGAAGTCAGAAGTCGTCTATTCTTTTTTCAAATGGCGTCTCTGATATGGGGCTCTCCCTTTGACAAGCTGCTGGGTAAGGCCTCGTCCTCTTCCTTTTGTTTTTTTGCTTCTCTCTGCTCTGCCGATGTGAGTTGAGAACCCTTTTGGGTTGTGCCCTTCCCCTGATGTCTTTGGCGGGCCCTCTACGCGTGTGCACCCACACACCGATGTACATACACCCGCCCACGGCATCGGCGGGCTGGACACGGGGCGTGCAAGCTGTCGTGTCGACAGCGCAACAAAACTTCTCGAACAATCCTATTTGATGACATCACCGGAGCGCCATTGTCGCGGATGCTCTTGTCAAAGTCGAGAACATGTGGAGCATTGTGCATTTGAAGGCATTATTGGCTGTATTGGCAGATGGGAAATTTTCGATTTTTTTTTTATTTTTGCTCTTTTTTGTCCAACTGCCACCATTGCGTACGTGTCCTATTGCGGCGCGTTGGTGCCGTGTGCAGTTGGCATGTGTAGAGCATGATGCACTTGAAAATCGCCCTCTAAGCATCTTAATGAGTCGCTAAACACCTTTGGTCATTTTTGTGCAGACAAAGCGACGAGTGAACTTTTGCTTGAGCCCGACTGGGGATGCACCATGGAGTGCTGCGACGCCATCCGACAGAAAGACATCGCGTAGGGCACGCCTGTGAAGCATACTCTGTTGTTTAATTTTATATGATTTGTGCACTGACAGACCAAAGGATGCACTGACGCGCATTCGTAAGAAGGTCACCAGTAAAAATCCGACAGTGGCGCTTTTGGCACTCACGGTAATAACCATCGCAGTTGGATCATACACGAGAGAGAGAGAGAGAGAGAGAGAGAGAGAGAGAGAGAGAGAGAGAGAGAGAGAGAGAGAGAGAGAGAGAGAGAGAGAGAGAGAGAGAGAGAGAGAGAGAGAGAGAG
>CALSCP010000099.1:78382-99340 GCA_943704425.1 Ministeria vibrans ATCC 50519 | reverse complement strand
CGTCCTGGGTTTGTGGGCGACGTGTGTGAAACGAACGTGGACGAGTGTGCTTCGTCACCATGTCGCAACGCAGGCACCTGTGTTGATGATGTCAACACGTATTCGTGCGATTGTTTGGCCGGTACGGTAGGAGACGTGTGCCAGTACGACTTGGACGTGTGTGCGTCTCAGCCGTGTGTCAACGGTGGCACCTGCGTCGATAGTCATCAGGGGTTTGCATGCAAATGTCCGTACGGATATGCCGGCATACAATGCGAAACGGACGTTGGCAAGTGCGTGTCGTCGCCGTGTCAAAATGGCGGGGTGTGCAACGACACGACGGGCATCTTTGTGTGTGACTGCGCCGCCGGCTACCTGGGTGTTGTGTGCGAGAGTGACGTTGATGAGTGTGCGTCGAGTCCGTGCTGGAATGGAGCTACCTGCGCCGACAAGGTGGATGGTTTCACGTGTATGTGCGCGTCGGGCTACTTTGGCGCGAGGTGCGAGGCCAACACGAACGAGTGCGCGTCGAGTCCGTGTCAGAACAACGCGACGTGCACCGACGTGGTAGACGGGTTTGTTTGCACGTGTCGCAGTGCGTACACTGGAACGGTGTGTGACGTGGAGATTGACGAGTGCGATTCCTCACCGTGCCAGTCTGGCGGGACGTGCACGGACCATCTAGATATGTTTGCGTGCGATTGTGTACCTGGATATGTGGGGGTGCTGTGCGAAACCAATGTGGACGAATGCGCATCGTCGCCGTGTCGCTATGCGGGCACGTGTGTGGACGGGGTCAACGAGTTTGCGTGCGACTGTCTTGGCGGCACGGCAGGCGATATGTGCCAGTTTGATTTGGACGTGTGTGCGTCGCAGCCGTGCACCAATGGTGGGGTCTGCAGCGACTCTCTCGAGGGATTTCTATGCGCTTGTCGACACGGATTTGTGGGTACACAGTGCGAAACGGACATCGGCAAGTGTTCGTCTGCACCGTGTCAAAATGGTGGTACATGCAGTGATTCGCTGGACGCTTTTGAGTGTCTCTGTGTTGTTGGCTTCACGGGCATTCAGTGTGAATCTGATATTGACGATTGTGTTTCGAGTCCGTGTGCAAACGGCGCGACTTGCGTTGATAATATCGACCGCTTTGATTGTATCTGTGCTTCCGGCTACTTTGGCACCAACTGCGAAACTAATGTGAACGAGTGTGCATCAAGTCCGTGCCAGAACGGTGCAACGTGCGCGGACATTATCGATGGATTCATATGCTCTTGCAGCAGTGCGTACACCGGCACACTCTGTGACATGGAAATCAACGAGTGTGCTTCGTCGCCGTGCCAAAACTTTGCTGCTTGCACTGCACGAATCGATGGCTTTTCGTGCTTGTGTGGTCCTGGGTTTGTGGGCGACGTGTGTGAAACGAACGTGGACGAGTGTGCTTCGTCACCATGTCGCAACGCAGGCACCTGTGTTGATGATGTCAACACGTATTCGTGCGATTGTTTGGCCGGTACGGTAGGAGACGTGTGCGAGTACGACTTGGACGTGTGTGCGTCTCAGCCGTGTGTCAACGGTGGCACCTGCGTCGATAGTCATCAGGGGTTTGCATGCGAATGTCCGTACGGATATGCCGGCATACAATGCGAAACGGACGTTGGCAAGTGCGTGTCGTCGCCGTGTCAAAATGGCGGGGTGTGCAACGACACGACGGGCATCTTTGTGTGTGACTGCGCCGCCGGCTACCTGGGTGTTGTGTGCGAGAGTGACGTTGATGAGTGTGCGTCGAGTCCGTGCTGGAATGGAGCTACCTGCGCCGACAAGGTGGATGGTTTCACGTGTATGTGCGCGTCGGGCTACTTTGGCGCGAGGTGCGAGGCCAACACGAACGAGTGCGCGTCGAGTCCGTGTCAGAACAACGCGACGTGCACCGACGTGGTAGACGGGTTTGTTTGCACGTGTCGCAGTGCGTACACTGGAACGGTGTGTGACGTGGAGATTGACGAGTGCGATTCCTCACCGTGCCAGTCTGGCGGGACGTGCACGGACCATCTAGATATGTTTGCGTGCGATTGTGTACCTGGATATGTGGGGGTGCTGTGCGAAACCAATGTGGACGAATGCGCATCGTCGCCGTGTCGCTATGCGGGCACGTGTGTGGACGGGGTCAACGAGTTTGCGTGCGACTGTCTTGGCGGCACGGCAGGCGATATGTGCCAGTTTGATTTGGACGTGTGTGCGTCGCAGCCGTGCACCAATGGTGGGGTCTGTAGTGATTCGCTGTTTGGTCACAATTGTACGTGTCCTAACGGCTTTGTTGGTGACTTATGTGAAACAGATATGAATGAATGCGCCTCGTCACCCTGTGTCAATGGTGCGGCATGCATTGAATCTCCGAATGCTTTTGCGTGTGACTGTCTTGTTGGCTTCACTGGTCTCCAGTGTGAATCTGACATGGACGAGTGCGCCTCGAGCCCGTGCTTAAGTACTGCCACATGCCTCAATGATATTGATGGCTTTGTGTGCGTATGTGGGGACGGTTATGTTGGCATTAGCTGTGAGACCAATGTGAACGAGTGTGCGTCGAGTCCTTGCTCAAATGGAGCTGTTTGTGTCGATTCTGTCAATGGCTACCTGTGTACTTGTGCAAGCGGTTTCACGGGAATATTGTGTGAGTCTGAGATGGACGAGTGTGCTTCAAGCCCATGCTCGAATGGCGCAAGCTGCATGGACCAAGTAGATCGATATTCGTGCATGTGCGCAAGTGGATACTTGGGCTTTAACTGCGAGGTGGACATGGACGAGTGTGCATCGAGTCCGTGCATGAATGGCGCGACCTGCACCGACCATGTGAACGGATTCACGTGCATCTGCGCCGGTGGATATTTTGGCACTTTGTGCAACACTGATATCAACGAGTGTGTGTCGAGTCCCTGCCAGAACACCGGCACATGTACGGACACCATTGATGGTTTTACTTGCGCCTGTCCGTCTGGCGCAATTGGTACGCTGTGCGAGACCGATGTAGACGTGTGTGCTTCGAGCCCGTGCTCGAATGGTGCCACTTGCCACGATTCACTTTTGGGTTTCTCTTGTGTGTGCGCCAGCGGCTTCCTCGGCACCGACTGTACGAGCAACGTGGATGAGTGTACTTCGAGTCCTTGTACGAATGGTGCCAGCTGTACGGACGGCATTAATGGATTTGTGTGTACGTGTGTCCGCGGGTTCACCGGAGTGGAGTGTGGGTCTGAAATGGACGAGTGCGCGTCGAGCCCATGCTCCAATGGTGCAATCTGCAGCGACACTGTGGACAGCTTTGCATGCACTTGTGCGATTGGGTTTGCTGGTGCCAACTGCGAGACCGACGTTGATGAGTGTGCGTCGGGCCCGTGTTTGAATGGCGCCACTTGTAGCGACAGTGTCGGTCTCTACCTGTGTGTCTGTCCCAGTGGCTTTACCGGTGTTCTATGTAAATCCGAGTTGAACGAGTGTGCGTCGAGCCCGTGCTCTTTTGGTGCCACATGTACCGACAGCGTCGACGGATTTACGTGTGTCTGCACCAGTGGCTATACGGGCATCCTCTGCGAGTCAGACGTGGACGAGTGTGCTTCGACGCCGTGCCAGAACGGCGCCGACTGTACCGATGCTGTCAATGGATTTATGTGTGTTTGTGTTGTGGGATTTGTAGGCACTCACTGTGAGACCAACGTTGATGAGTGCACATCGTCACCATGCAAGAATGGCGCCACTTGCAATGACGCCATTGATGGATTTTCTTGCCTTTGCGCGCTAGGGTTTTCAGGATCGCGCTGCGAAACGGATGTAAACGAGTGCGACTCGAGTCCCTGTCAATCTGGCGGTACCTGCAGCAATGATCTTGGTGGCTTCACGTGCACCTGTGCATGTGGTTTTGAGGGTGTGGACTGTGCTGTCAATACCAACGAATGTTTGTCGAGCCCGTGCCACAATGGCGCCTTATGCTCTGATAGTGTGTGCGAATACACATGCGAGTGTCCCTTTGGCTACACCGGAGCGCATTGCGAGACTCTTTTGGATCTGTGTGCATCGACGCCATGTCTGTTTGGCACATGTGTACAGATGGACGACCAAGTTGTGTGTGCGTGTGCGGCTCTTTTTACCGGCGCTCTATGTGACTACTCCATGGACAAGTGTACCCCAAATCCTTGTCGTCATGGCGGCCGCTGTGTAGAAAACCCACCCGCCAACGGCTCCGTGTCGTCGGAGGTTGCATGTGTTTGCCCCGCCGAATTTTCAGGCACTCTGTGTGAATTGGATGTGGACGAGTGCGAGTCGAGCCCTTGTCAGCATGCGGGATATTGCCACAATAAGTTTGGTGATTTTGGTTGTGTGTGTCTGCCCGGCTACATTGGAAAGCTGTGTGAGGCTATTCACATGGCGTGCGATTCGAACCCATGCTTGAATGGGGGGACTTGCATGCGCGCCTTCAGTCCTGTAGGGTCCTTTACGTGTCAATGTCCCACTGGCTGGTCAGGCACTCAATGTGAATTTTTCAGCGGCTGTTCGGTCTCACCGTGTGGATTTGGTGGTACTTGTCATGACCTCGATCAGTCCGGACAGTATCGGTGCCAATGCATCGATGGTTATTCAGGGCCCACATGTGATCGTTGTGTGTCGTCGCACTGTCAGAATGGCGCCACTTGTGTCTCACTCACGGGCGATTGTACATGTACCGCTCTGTGGGTCGGATACTTTTGCGAGACGCCTAGCCCTTGCCTGAGCAACCTGTGTCGCAACGGTGAGTGTAAGACTTACCCACCTTCAAGGTTCACCGCCGCCGATGACTTCTTTTGTGAATGCCCGTCTCCCCAAAGCAATTACTGCGGTCTTCTTTGTGCCCCCTGCACGCGAGTTGACGTGGAGGGCCTCTCTAGTTTTCAGAGCTTCCACATTGCCGGGTCAAACTCCCCTCGTGGTGTTGGTGAGAACATCACCGTTTTGACGCACACACGACTCGGTATGATCTACGGTCCTGAACCCGACTCAGTGTTTCTGCCAGAAACAAACGTGAGCCCCCCTGGCTCGACGCGCCTCAGTGCCTACCTCTCCATCTATGCTACCACGATGGCACGGGTTGGCATCCCGAGTCCTGCGATTGGCACGGGTGTGTATGCGACGCGCAGTGGAAGTACCGATCGTTGGATGCCGCAGACACCGGTGTTTTCGGGACGGCGTGACGCGCCTAAGCAGGCCTTTTATGACTTCGTTGGCAATGTGACATTTGCGGTGTTTGTCCGGACAAGTTGTTCGGACTACCCTTGTGAAAATGGCGGCCAGTGCTCCCCGCTGGGTCCGACAGGCTTCCTGTGCACCTGCGCTGATGCTTTCTCCGGCACCACCTGTGCTCAGAGTGCCTCCCCCACGACTCCTAGCGCGGGCGTTCTTGCCGCGATTGCCATTGTGGCTGCGATTGTCGGCCTGATAATAGTGATTTGTGCTTTCAGGCTCTATCGCGCGCATTGCCGACGCAAAGAGGAGCCACATCCGCATGGTAATAGTGACACGCTTCAAGGCGGCCAGGGAGGATGCGTTACCGTCAACAATACCACGTTGAAGCGTGGTGAATGGGATGCCTCTTTTCCAAACCCTTTCTTTTTGATCGGCGAATTCGACGATGGCACTCTCACAGCAACATACGCTAATAATTCCTCAGATTCTTCGTCGGTTTAAGTTTTCATTGTTATGACACTCTTTCAGAATTGAAAATAAATTTACGTCTTTTATTTGTTACACACAATTATAATTATATAAATCAGGCAACAATGGCCAGTGCGGCCATTGCGCCATAGCCCACAAAGATGGCAACAATGCGCGCGGCAGCCAATGCGCCACTCTCGTGCGGCGCATGAGAGTGCGCTTTGAGCTCCGTCTCTCGCACACTTGCCTTTGCTTCGCTCTCTCCGACTGGTGGCGACTCCCTGCTAGCCTCTTGACTGCTTCTGCCTGGGGACGACGGCGCATCGTGACTGTGCTCGCCCATCATGATGAGCACGGCGAGGTAGAGGAAGCTGCCGGCAGCGGCAGACGTGATGATGCCACTGGCGAGCGACTCGTCGTCGCCGTGAAACGCACAGATGCCGATGGTGATGAAGACGGGCGTAACAAGAGAAAAGGCACACATGAGAATGGAGATGGTGAAGAGCGAGAGGGCCGTGGTGAGGAAGGCGGTACAGATGGCAAAGGACTCCACCATTTTGTGCACGAGAATGGCGATCATGGTGGCACCCACATTGCCCATGGTGCTCTGCACGCCCAGTGCAAGTCCTGCAAACGCACTGTGAATACTGACGACAACCAGTAGAACAATGGCGACGAGTCGAGCGCGCTGTTCCTTTTCGCGTTTGAGCACCGATAACGATGAGCGTCGTTGACCTGCTGATAATAATCTGTCCGTCTCGTCCAGCGTGACCGTCGTCGTGAGCACGTCGCCGCCGTTCACAAGAGCCCCATCCACACCGTTGCCCTTGGCCCCTGCGTCGCACTCGGCATCCGCCGTAGCCGGGTACATGGCCTTGACGACCGCCGGCAGCGCCGTCGACTCAAGGACATGCACTACGACGGCAGCCACGCCCGCCGAGAAGAAGGCCCAGGGATAGTCATACTGCGCCAGCGATTCCTGTGCCTCCGCCAGCATGTGGAGGAGGGCAACGCCCAAGAAGACGCCGCCGCTGAAGGCGTTGGCGATGGCAAAGAGGCGTGCACGCCACGTCGAATTGACGCGTGTCATGCTGGGCACAAATGAGGCGCGTCAGAGATCAAACGTCGCGCGGCGCGTGTCTCTCGGTGCTTACCATAATGCAGAGAGGCCCAGGAGTCCACCAATCAGCGTACTCACGACGGCAATCTGCCAGAATGAGTGTCAGAAGGTAAACTTGTCCAACGATGGATTGCACGTACCCATTTCAGCTCCGTCACCGACACCATCGGTGTCCAGGCGAGGATGAGAGAGTGGGGAGGATTTCAAGGGAGTAGACAAACAGAATGAACTGATAAGTGATTACTGAACAATGAACATTGAACATTGAACATTGAACATTCACCTTTGAAGTTTCATTTTTCGAATTGTCACGAGATCAAAATTTTGCGAAATAGAATTGTTTGTTTACTGGTACTATGGCATACCGCGACCGGAATGAGAGAGCGTTTCTGCTCGACGGCGATCTAGATGACCCCATCAACACTTCGTCGGGGATTGGAAGCACGGCACAAGGCAAGGACGAGAGTCTCCTGGGAGTGTACATTCGACCGGTCTTCATGGAACTGCTCGCGACCTTTCTGTTCGTCTTCGTTGGCTGCGGCGCCGTCCTCAGCTCGGGGCTTATGCTGCCTGCGACACCCCTCATCTGCATTGCAGTGGCACACGGCCTGGCCATCTGCGTCCTTGTCTATGCCAGTGCGAGCATCAGGTATTATTCGATGTCAACAAACCCCCCCCCGTCGGCCGCACTCACCCCTCTCGCCCGTCTCTCCACCTCCCCTTTTGCTTTGCAGTGGTGGCCATATCAACCCGGGTAAAAAACGAACCGAAACCGGAGCGCACTTTTGGCATTTTGATCTCGGGAAGGACTTTTTTTTTGATATTGCTGTTCTGTTGCAGTTGTGACGCTCGCCATGGTGATGTGTGGCTACATCGACATCATCAAGGGGATTTTGTATGTCATCGCTCAACTGTGTGGAGCCTGTTTGGGTGCTTTGATGCTCAAGGTCCGATCAAGTTGGACACGTCCCGTTTGAACTGATCTCCTCTGTCCGTTTCCTCGTCTCTGATCAGGCTGCCTTTCCCTCCAGCGACCAAGGCAACTTGGGTCTGCATCAGTTGGGACCTGGCGTTTCGATTGCCAACGGCATTGTGATGGAAGGAATGCTCACCTTTGTGCTTGTGTTTGTGATTCTGCGTACCGACAAAGATGGCAGGGCGGTCGGCACCAATGCACCCCTCGCCATTGGCTTTACTGTGCTCGTTGATCATCTGATTGGGTACGATCTCTCTATTATAAAATGAGGGCGTTTTGACCGCGCCTTTGTGTGTCTCTTGCTTGTCGTGCAGCGTACCTATCACTGGCGCATCGATGAATCCGGCACGTTCCTTTGGTCCGGCAGTGGTACGAAAACTTTCCTCATACTACGATACCCTGTGTGTATGTGTGTGTGGACCTTGTATATTGTAGGTGACGGACAACTTCCATGATTTCTATGTGTACATTGCCGGTCCCGTTGCTGGCTCGATGCTTGCTGCCCTGTGCTACATTGCACTCTACCGAAACGCTCCCAAGGACAAGGACGATTGAAAAATAATCATAAAAAAACACCCACATATTTCATTCACACATCTCACAATACATTCGAACAATGAACATACGAAAAAACGTATTATTTACTCAAGCAAGTAACAATTTATTATTGTGTTTTTCAAGTGACTCTCATTGAACAATAAGTCATAATAATTAATTTATTTTCAATTTATTTTCTTTTGTATGTCGAGCGCAACTGAGACGGGGACTCCCGCAGTGGGCACTGATGCAGCAGCAGCAGCAGCAGCAGAGGCGGCGGCAGCTGCGGCGGCTGCTCTTGCCCAAGGACAGGGCACAGTCGTGTCGGGAGTGCTAGAAGAGAAACGGTTCAAAAAGGGCCATAGCAGCGTGTCGATCCATCCTCTCGTGCTCATCAACGTCGGGGACCATTTCACGCGTGTCATGATGCGTGGCGAACGCACAGGAGACGAGAAGCCTTTCGGTACTGTGTTTGCGTTGTGTTTTGCGACCCACTTCGACACTCCGTTACTCTTTGTGCAGCCGCCGGTGCGCTTCTCGGTGTCCTAATGGATCGCAAAGTCGAAATATTCACCTCGTATGAGCTTGTGATCAGGAGCCAGGCCGAAATGGGGGACGAGGTGAGCGTGCAAGGCCGTTTGTGCGACGTGTCTCTTCCACACTGACCCCTGTCCCTTAGTCGCACACACTCGACCGAGAGTACTACGCCGCAAAAAAGGAACAGTTCAGCCAAGTGTTCCCCGACTACGATGTGCTTGGCTGGTACTCGACTGGCGAAGCTGTTGGTCCGCGCGAGCTGGCCATCCACCAACAGATTCTCAAGTGCAACGAAGTGCGTTGTCGAACAGTGCAACAATTTATTATACTATTGACGTTTGCTTTTATTTAGAGTGCATTGTATTTGCAAGTGCAGCCACAGAGCGAGTCGACTAGTACTGACTTGCCAATGACGCTGTACGAGACGATCCTCGACACTTCCTTAGAGCTACCCAGGTACAGTGTAGAGTATTCGCTCACGCACTCCTCTTCACACATTTCGTCTAGAGTTTTTCTGAGTCCGACAGCGTACAAGATCGAGACAAGCGACGGAGAAAAGATTGCTGTTGATCATGTTGCCACACAATTGGGTCAAGAGAGTGAAGGCACATCGACTGGTACAAAAAAAAAACAAAAAAAAATGCCCATGCAACAATAATTGTTTTGTTTTTGGGCGCAGTCAATCAGTTCTTGTCAAAGCAGTTCAACGCAATTGAGATGCTACGCAGTCGTCTGTCACTCATTACGGCGTTTCTGGCGGACGTACGAGCCGGTCGAGTGGCGACGGATCCTTCCGACGTGACCGCAACGGAGCGTCTGCAGGCCATTGTGCGCGAGGCCAGTCTGCTTGCTGGCCGTCTGCCTGCTGCAACCAACCCCGCTGCGCTCGACCAAGAGCAGCTCACCGTAAGTTTGATTGTTCTTGATTATAACCAAGTTTTTAACGACACGCGCCTCATTTCGTCTCTCAGATGACCAATGATGTTCTGCTCACCACGTACATGGCAACTATGACCAATGGCTGCAATCACATCCGTCGCCTTGTCGAGGACTTTAGTGTCGTCAACGAGCGCAAAATGATGCCATCTCATCCCATTCACACCATGTCCGTTGCTGACTTGCACTGATAGTAAAAAATATAAAAAATGAAACGCCCTGTCACATAAAAAATGAATATGCATAACGCAGAGCATCAGTGCATTACAATTATCCATCTGTGGCTCTCCTCTCTTTCAAATCTGATTATTATTTATTTTTATTATTAGTATTAATTATTAGAAGAAGAAGAATACAACCCATTTATTAGTATTAATTATTAGAAGAAGAAGAAGAATACAACCCATTTAAATTATTAAATTAGTAGTAGTGTTATTCATTAATAATTATTATTATAAATAATTATTGGGATTTTAATTAATTATTTTCCTGCAAATGCAACAATCTACATTGCTACGCCCACCAGTCACGTCTTCACGTGACACGCCTTGCCCTCAGGCACAGCAACGTACAAAGACAAAGAAAAAAGAAAAAAACAGGCAGCGAACGAACAACGAACGCACAACGAACTCACTTCTTTCATGTAGTTCTGCGCCAACTGGCTCAGAGCACTCCCCATTCACAGGATGACAGTGTCCCGTGTTCGGCTACTGCGTTCATTCCACGCTTGCGTGGTTCCCCAGCGTTGACGCCGTTTCATCAGCGTTTCGCGTCGGCAACACCGACCAGCGCGCGTCAACCGCAGCAGCAGCAGCGTTCTCAAAACGCCATCCCCGCCACAGCTACGTCAACCTCGACAACGTCTTCAGCAGCACCATCAGTCAGTCTGTCGGGTGGCTGCGACCGAAACGGCGTCACACCAAGCGCTGCAAGCGGCGCAGCAACCTTTGGCCAAATGAGTGCGTCCAACGGCAGCTCGACACGTCGCACACCGCGCTCTGTTGGTCCTTTACGCGCCACTCCTGGATCGGCTCTGCGAACAGGTCTTCCTACCACCGGTGGAGCACACGTCAATTCGTCAAGCATCGTTGGTACAGCAATAACCAAAAAAAAAGAAGAGAGAGAATTCTTGCGCGAAACTCTAAAACAATAATAATAATAATAATAATAATAATAATAATAATAATAATAATAATAATAATAATAATAATAATAATAATAATAATAATAATAATAATAATAATAATAATAATAATAATAATAATAATAATAATAATAATAATAATAATAATAATAATAATAATAATAATAATAATAATAATAATAATAATAATAATTAATAATAATAATTAATAATAATAATAATAATAATAATTGTGCTTTAATTTTAGCGATTGTTGAAAGTCGTACCATTGGAGGCGAGGTTGGAATCGCGAGCATTGACCTTCAACGTCCCACCCTTCAACTCTCCCAGGTAAATCACAATAATTATTAATTGATATGAAACAATTAGTATAATACGACGTGTGAGTAAACTATTATTATTATTATGAGAACTTTTTTCTTCTTGTGATTCGGTTTGTTTTTAGTTTTCGTTTTTTGATAAAATTTAATCCTAGCAATAATAATAATTATTATTACTATTGTTATTGTTATTATTATTATTAGTTTTCGGACACCTCAACGTACTCGCGATCCATGAGCAAACTCGCGGTCTACCAGCCAGCAGAGATTATTCTGCCCGATACCACTTTTCAACACGGCAAAATGACAACGCTTTACAATCTTCTTGCCGAGCACTTTCCCCAGGCAACTCTTGTGACAGTTCAGCGCAAGTATTTTCACGAGAGCAAAGGTGCCAATAGTACAAAAAATAACTCTAACTTCCGACTGTCATGCTCACGAAAAAAGAATTTAATACTAAAAAAATAATTATAATGATGTACGAATTCGACAGACTCCTTGCACAAGATCTCGAAATCAACGAGTGAGCGCTCGTCCTCAATAATTTCTTTTTTTTTTTTTTTTTTGCAGGAATGCAATATATCCAACAGCTTGTCGTTCCCGATGAGAGCTCCGTTGAACACGAAATCAGCAGCAAGTACTACTGTTTGGCAACAACGGCGGCGTTGCTCAAGTACATTGAGTTTTCGCAGAGCATTGTCTACGCACCGCATTCGCTTCAAGTCACATTCAATGGTGCCGAAAAGACTATGATGATTGATCTCATTTCAACTCGGGCTTTGGAGCTCACTGTCAATGCCCGAGACCCAAAGGTATGTTGTCGAGCTGAAGAAAAGTGGGTTCAGTCCTCTGCATAAATTTGTATTCATATTGTATCAATATTAATATAACCTCACTGGATGGATAGTGGATAGCGATTGTACTTGTGCTTTTGTTGTAGATCTGGTGACTGTATTATGAATAAGAGGCTTGTATTTTTCTATTAGAGCACCCATTCGCTGTTTGGCGTTTTGGATCATACAAAGACGCGCAATGGAGGTACAAAGACAAAAATACTTAAAATACAATTACTCTTCGTAATTAATAATAATAATAAATTTATATTTTTTTCTTTCTTTTTTATAATAATAATAATAATAAATAAATAAAATAATAATATTATTATAACTTTGCGTGGTGACTGTATCATTAATAAATGGGTTGTATTCTTCTTCTTCTTCTTCTAATTAATAATATTATTAGCTCGCCTGCTCCGTTCAAACATTCTGCAGCCGCCCAAGGACACCAATACGATTCGTTTGCGGCAGGCCACCGTAGCCGGTACTTTGAAATATTTTATTGTTTATTTGTTTATCTTATTCGTTTAAATTTAAATAAAATTTTCCGTTAATTTGATTAATGTAGAGCTTCTGGAGAAAGAGGTCAGAAGTGAGTTCGAAGAAACGCTTCCTTATTGAACCTTGAATTTTTTACAGAGCACATTTTTCCAGCTTCAATCTGTGTTGCCTCGGTTTCCAGATGTTGATCGTCTAACAAGTCAGGTAAGAAGTATATGTAGCACGTTGATTGTTCCCGACAAAAAGGTCATTGGAAAAATAAGCGAAGAAGGAAGACATTTCCAATTATTTTATTAACAATAATTAAACAAAATTAATATAATTGATGAAGACATGAAAAGTTGAATGGCTATTTTTAAAAATTAATAATAATAATTATTATTATTTATTAGAAGAAGAAGAATACAACCCATTTATTAATGATAGTATTATAATATTATTATTATTATAATACGTCATAATAAATTATAATAATTATAATTATAATAATAATAATATTTTATATTCTATAATTATATTATTCGTATTGGTTCTGGGCATTCCTTTGCTTTTACTACGTCATTGTAGTATAAAATAATTAATTATTATTGTTTTGCTTTTCTATCTAGCTCATTGTTATTGCTCGAGTGGAAACAGTGAAGACCGCAGAGAACAGCATCAACCAATTGATTGCACTCAAACATACAATTGAGCAAGTTCCCCACCTTCTTGACGCCCTCTCAGACACCAGCACTCCTCTGATGACAGCCTACCGTAGCGTAAGATTGAAAATAAATAGAAGAGAAGAATACAACCCATGTATTATTGATACAGTCACCATGCGAAGACACAGCCAGACTGAGAATCGAGAATAATAATTATTATTATTTTTCTTTCAAAATTTTCACATCCATTTCGTAGTCATTGGGCGATCCACGCTTTGCCTCCATTCTTGAAAAGATTTCACAAGTCGTCGATGATGCCACCAAACTCACCAAAGGTGCTCAAAATATGATTACTCAAGTAAGTTTGTTCCAAAAAAAACGACAAAGTTGAATAATCATACTAAAAATGTAATTTCTTTCTTATTTTCTCCATCTCATAATCAGCGCTGTTTTGCAGTCAAGGTATCAACAAAATATATTGTCAGAAATAAATTATTATTATTATTATTATTATAATTATAATATTTTTCTTGTAATAATACTGTTATTTTGACTCTTTCAGGCTGGCGTCAATGGTCTGTTGGACGTTGCTCGGAGGTAATTTTTTTTAAAAAAATAAGGACATGAAAAAAAGATAAGAAACCGTCTTGTTTTTCAATCAAAATAACAACGATAATAATTGTACTATTTGATAGGACGTACACGGAGACGGTCGAGGACATTTACGAACTCAACAATGCGTATGTGCGCCAGAGCGAACTGTCCCTGACACTGCAATACAACCAAGCACGCGGCTACTACCTTTCCTTGAAGTTGCAGTCTCGCGCTGCACCTATGCCCGAAGTGCCCTCTCTCTTCACACAAGTTGTCCGCAAAGGTGTCCACGTCACCCTCACCACACCTGACTTAATTCGACTCAATGACCGTGTTCGCGAGTCTCTGCAAGAGATCTACCTCATGACTGGAATGTAAGAAGAAGAAGAGAAGAAGAATAATAAGAAAAATTAACCCATTAATTATTTACTATTATTAACCACCATTATTACACTGATAATAATAATAATAATAATAATAATAAATTATAGTTTGTTTTGTACATTCTCTATCATTAATTTTATTTTTCTCAATATTATTATTTTCAGGGCAATCAAGGACCTTCTGGTCGACATTCGCACCGAAATTGGATGTCTTTATCGACTCAGCGAAGCCGTGTCTGTTATTGATATGCTCCTCTCATGTGCCCATCACTGCACTCTTGTTGACGGCTACGGTACATGGAAGAAAAAAGGAAGACAAAAAAATTAATACTCTTTTCAGTTTGTCCAGAGCTGTCGGACACGCTTGCAGTCAAGGGCGGGCGTCATGTGTTGCTGGAAAGTATAGTGGAGAGCAGCCACATTGTGCCCAACGACACTTTTATCTCTTCTTCTTCAAACTTCCAAGTTCTCACTGGCGCCAACATGGTGGGTGCTTTTCCAACATACTTCATAATAATAATATAATACCTCTTAATAATTATTATTAATTATTGTTTCTTATTATTTTTACGTCAATTCGTAGAGCGGAAAATCAACGTATCTCCGCCAGGTAGCTCTGATGCAAATCATGGCACAAATTGGCAGTTTTGTTCCCGCCACGTACGCTTCCTTTCGAGTAAGACCACACACTAATAATTAAACACTAATAAAACACTAATAATAAGAAGAAGAAGAATACAACCCATTTACACAACAATAATACAACCCATTTATTAATTAATTAATCCATTATAATTATTATTATTTATTATCATTAATAATAAATTAACTAAAATTTATAATAATATTATATTTTAATTTTATTAACGCGCGCTAGATTTGTGATCACCTGTTTACTCGCTTGGGCTGTGACGATTTGATTGAAGCAAAAGGATCCACGTTTATGCTCGAGGTAAAAAAAAAGACTTCAGACACATAAACGTTCGCTCAGCCGTATTAATTCATTATTATATTTCTTCTAATTATTATAATTATTATTATTTAATTGTTCGTGTCAGATGCTAGAGTCTGCGTACATTCTTCAAAATGTCACTGATCATTCCTTGGTCATCATCGACGAGCTCGGACGAGGTAGACAACTTGATTTTTTCTATAAAAAAAAGAAGACGATGAAGTATATTGTTTTGATTTGGTTGAAAGGAACGAGCGTGCAGGAGGGCGGAGGGATTTGTCATGCGGTAAAACAGCAACAACAACAATTAATATTAAATTATTGGAACAAAAGTTCACAAAGTCACTATATTCCATTCGCTGTTTTTTTTTCTCCCTTTGCAGATTTGCGAAGCATTGTTGGCCACAAAGGCGTTTGTCCTGTTTGCGACGCACTTTCCAATCATTATGGAACTTGAAACGCTCTATCCCAACGTTGAAAAGTATAAACGAAAAAAACCAAAAAACAAAAAAACAACAGCGTTTTTTAACACGTCTTTTTTCACTGCCAGTTTTCATTTTATTGGCCTAGAGGTACCACAGTAATTTTTCACACCAAGAGAACCATTAAATAAATTGCTGTACAGAGCGAAGGACAAGAGGATTGTGCGAATGCGCACTCACTGAGCCGCGGGCATGTGTCGCTGACCGGAGCGTTTGGCATTGACATTGCCGAGCGAGTGGGTCTGCCGCTCGCACTGACCGAAGACGCTCGACTCATTGCCAAGGAGCTGCGTCGTCGCAGCAATCGCAGCCACGAACAAATGGCCGAAGCGCAGCGCAAACACCTTGTGCTCCAGCTCGCCACAAAGTACGACTTCATTCCGAGAAGAGGGCAACAAGAAATCTAACAATACGTTTTTCTGTGTGTGGGCAGACTCATTCAAATGGTGCGAGGCACATCGCTCAGCAACGATGCACTGTGTGCCTTTCTCCAGCACAGTCGTGATGAATTTCTTAACAAAATGGCGCTCATTCATGAGCACCAAGTGTGTGAGTGAACAAAACAACAACAAAAAAAAGTTTTTTTCTTTCAATTCTACACCGTTACGAAAAGTGAACACCCGCTTCGTTGAAGACGCGCAACGCACTAAACGTGTAAAAAGCAAACAGTCAATACGAAGATTGCAGTACCAACCACACACGATTGCACTTACTTTAAAAAGTCGTCAATGTCCATAGTGCGCCCACGACGCTCCTCAAGATCATTGTCGGTGAGCACTTGGTTGAGATGTGCCTTCATGTCAAAGTCTGCTGGAATGGGCTGCAACAAGAAGAAAAACGATTTGAATAAATAAAAAAACCCGACACAACCACTCTTTCGTACTGTGCTGTTGAGAGCACAGACGGTGCGAAAGTTCTTCTCGAGCAACTCGACGACACTGGTGAGACGGAAACAAGCGCCCAGAGTGCGGTTTTTGCGGAGAAAGGCAATGCGGACAAATCCATCCCACTCGTTGAAGTTGATGGGCGGAGGCGGATTGCGCGGCTCAATGCGCACCACACTCGATTCGACCTTGGGCGGCGGACGGAAGTTGTTCTTGCCCACCTTCATGAGGTGCTCTACCTTGGCCAGCAGTTGTGTGTTGACCGACAGACGGCAGTAGAGTGCGTCACCGGGACGTGCCACGAGACGCAAGGCAAACTCGCGTTGGAACATGACGACGGCGCAGCGACAAGCGGGACGATGAAGAAGGAGCTTGAAGACAAAGGGCGACGAGATTTGGTAGGGCAAGTTGGCTACACACACGTCAAAATAGGGCAGGTCCTGCTTCAGGACGTCGCCAATGAGAATCTGTAGCTTGCGCTGGTACGGTCTACAGAGGAACATTGCCGAGTCAAAACAAAAAAAAGAGAGAGAGAAGAGAAGCTTTCGTCTTCGTACGTTCCCTGAACACGCTTCTGCAACTCGGCCACGAGCCTCACATCCATTTCGCATGCAACCACCTAAAGAAAAATACGGTTTTAAAAAGGAGATTAAATTATGCATTGTGTTGGAGAGTTGACCTTTTTGACCGACTCGAGCAGTTTCACTGTAAGGTTACCCGTACCCGGACCCACTTCAAGAACCGTGTCTGATGCCAACAGACCCGACTAGACGACGAGAGGGCGAGAAGGTCAGCGCACTGTGGGGCAGCGTGGTCGTCTGGTCGTGCGACTCGACTCGACGTGCGTTCGTTCGCTGCAGCGTATGGGAGCACACGCACCGCCCGCTTACGCCGCCGAATCAATACACATGCCGCCGCCAATGACTCACCTTGTCGATGATTCCCTGTACAATCAGCGGGTTCTTGAGAATGTGTTGGCCCAAATCTTTGTTAAACGTGATCCCTTGAGCTTTCACTTGCTCGTGCACGCGCGTGCGCTTCTCTGCCTTGACTTTAGGCATACCAATTGGTTAGAAATCCAACTCTTAAAACAAAATTGAGAGTTTGAATATTCAATATGAAAAAAAATATTATGAATTGGTCAAATAAGTAATAGCAAATTCGGCAGTCAATCATTTCGCATGTCCTCCGCGTATCAGCATCTTGGAGACGTACGCACGAGTGTCTGTTTGAATGAATAGAGATTGCTGCTGTCTCACGCAAGCTGAGCGCAGATTTACACACACACACACACACACACACACATGATTCGTCTTTTGGTTGCAGGAGGCGTACGAAGTAGACGCAAATCATGATGAGGGAGAGGCGTCTGAGGAGGACGTTACGGCCGCGCCGCTGCTGCTCTCGCGCAACGGAGACCTCCAGCCGGTGGGCCGGAGCGGCAGCAATCCGGACGCAGTTGAGGCGAGCATGCGCGAAGAGGGCGACGCGGTCCAGGAGGACGAGGCGACGACCGAGCTGCAGGACAAACCACTGGTCCACGCCGCACCCAAGCTCCATCAGGCGAGCGCCCCGAGCAGCGTCTTCAACCTGTGCAACACGGTGCTTGGCGCCGGCATGCTCTCCATTCCGCTTGCGTTTGCGCGCACTGGCATCATCTTTGGTTCGCTTCTGATGCTTCTCGCTGCCTCCGGATCCATTTTCGGACTCATGCTGCTCGTCGAGTGTGCCAAGCGCACCCAGGAGTCGTCGACCTCATACTTTGTTGTCGCCAAGTACACGTATCCCAAGGTAAGACACGGCGACCTCTGTTTCTGGCCCTGCAACATACGCTGCTTGGACGTAGGCAATGTATGTGATTGACTTTGCGGTGGGCATCAAATGCTTTGGGGTGGCCACGTCGTACCTAGTTGCAGTTGGGGACTTTATGCCTCCCGTTGTAATCCACTTCTTCAACGTCGACGCGTCGTCGGTGCTGGCGAGCCGGCGGCTGTGGATCGGCCTGCTCTTTCTCATCATGCTGCCCCTGTCGTACCTCAAGCGCCTCAACTCGTTGCGCTACACCAGCTTTGTCGCGCTTCTCACCGTCGTCTACGTCACTCTTCTCTCCGTCGTCTACTTCTTTCTTCTTGACGGCACTGCTCCCGGCCATCTCTCCGACATGGTCTACTTCAAACTCGATGTTCAGTTCCTTCAGGGTAAGCCCGGTGAGACAGTGAGTCGCTCTTCATTGATTTTCTTTTTATTTTTGATTTTTCAGCTCTTCCAACGGTTGTTTTTGCATTTACGTGTCATCAAAACATCTTTTCAATCTACTCTGAGTTGCGCGACCCAACAGACCGACGAATCAAGTCAGGAGTGAACTAAAGAGAGACTGAAAGAGAGTTTGAGAGTTTTGAGAGAGGAGAAACAAACGTCGCGAGGGAGAGAGAGATAGGAGTGACAGTGACAGTGCGTGACTGACACTTTGACATTTTCTGCAGAGGAGTAGTGTATTCGTCGCTTCTGAGCTCCCTCTCAGTGTATATGATCATTGGCATATTTGGCTGTAAACAATAACAAGACACACACAGGCACTGTACCCACTACCGTCTAACTCTTTCCTTTTTGCTTTAGACCTGACGTTCACCTCGACCGTCACGGGAAACATCATCAGCGACTACCCCGCCGGCGCTCCCGCCGCCAACATTGCACGTCTGGGGATGGTTATCCTCGTCGTCTTCTCATACCCTCTCCAGACCCACCCGTGTCGCTGCTGCACTGACAACCTTCTCTTCCACCGCAGGAACAAGGCCGTATGTACCACACGCTCGCACACAACACACGCCCTCCCTCTCTCTATCACTTTGTTTCTTTCTTTCTCCCTCCTGTTTTTTTCTCTCTCTATCACTTTGTTTCCTTTTCCCTCCCTTCCTCCCTCCCTCCTCTCTCTCTATCTCTTTCTCACCTTTTCACTCTTCTTTTTCTTACACTTTCACTCTCCTCTTTCTTACTCTTTCACTCTTCTCTTTCTTACACTTCTCCGTTAGGGCACTGAGCCGTCGCGCTTTCGCCGCTACACCGAAACCACCTGCATTTGTCTTTGTACGCTACTCATTGGGCTTTTTGTCGAGAACATTGAAGTCGGTACGCACTTCCATCTTTCTCTCTCTCTTTTATTCACTTTGTTTCTTTCTCCTTTCTCTCTCTCTCACTCTCTATCACTTTGTTTCTTTCTCTCTCTCTATCACTTTGTTTCTTTCTCCTCTCTCTGTATCACTTTGTTTCTTTCTCCTCTCTCTCTCTCTCTCTCCATCACTTTGTTTCTTTCTCCTCTCTCTCTCTCTCTCCATCACTTTGTTTCTTTCTCCTCTCTCTCTCTATCACTTTGTTTCTTTCTCCTCTCTCTCTCTATCACTTTGTTTCTTTATCCTCTCTCTCTCTCTCTCTCTCTATCACTCTGTTTCTTTCTCCTTTCTTCTCCTTTCTCTCTCTCTCTATCACTCACTCACTCTCTCTCTCTCTCTCTCTCTCTCTCTCTCTCTCTCTCTCTCTCTCTCTCTCTCTCTCTCTCTCTCTCTCTCTCTCTCTCTCTCTCTCTCTCTCTGCTCATCTGCTTCTGCCTCCTCCTCATATCTCTATGTTCTGTCTCTGTCTTGATGTGATGCATTGTAGTATTCCAGTTTGTGGGCGCAACGGGTTCCACCATTTTGTGCTATCTCCTTCCCGGTTTGTTCTACGTCAAAATGGAGTCTGATGCGCCATGGCGCGGCAAGAAGCTGATGGCGGGCGCCATGGTCGTCATTGGCGTCCTCATCATGGTGCTCGCCAACACAGGCAACATCATTGGCATTGTCAACGGCACTCATCTCACTCCCATTGCCAATGCAACCGTTGTCTAATGTAAATCTATGATTCCATACCAGAAGCTTTTATTCATATTTTATCTGTTATGACTTATGAGTTATCATTAAATTCATTATTATTTTACTGTCGCCCTCGTTCAAGACAGCACTTAAAGACAGACGACGGAACGCAATGTCCGCAAGCGTCGCGAGTGTTGCCAACCGGCTTCTGGAGGTGGCTCTCAGATGCCCCATTGGCGCGCGTCGCTGCCGAACCGCATCCGGCGATACTGCGGCCCACGACGCCCTTGCCCTCCCGCCCACCCACGCAAGGTAGCGCACACAGTGTCTTTCCAGCTGCGCCCGCCGCCTGGTGCCCGTCCAGCGCCCGTTGCACGACTTGGCGCCAAAACACAAAGGATCGCTCTGACCCGCTCTCGCTTTCTCTGTAGAATGCTCGATTGGCAGCGCCACCGAGACTGGCTTGCGAGACAGTGTCTTGAGTATGAGAATGCAAACGACAGAGGTACGCCGCAGACTCGCTCGAGTCTTCTGTGAGAGCGGAGGAAAGTTCGAAAAGTTCACGAAGGGTCGCCGCTGAGAATGCCCTGCGTCGTGCGGTCGAAGAACAGCTGC
>CALSCP010000099.1:44470-62015 GCA_943704425.1 Ministeria vibrans ATCC 50519 | reverse complement strand
TCTCTCTCTCTCTCTCTCTCTCTCTCTCTCTCTCTCTCTCTCTCTCTCTCTCTCTCTCTCTCTCTCTCTCTCTCTCTCTCTCTCTCTCTCTCTCTCTCTCTCTTTCTTTCCTTCTCCCCTCTCTTTCTTTCTCCCCTCTCTCTCTGTCTCGCTCTGTCTTACACACACTACGCGTGCAGCCGGTGCTACCTCACTTCAAACCACCTGGTCCGCACCAGCTGATCCGGTTGCTGGAACCTCTCAAAGCTTCACCGTCGACGTGGACCCTCTTGGAACTGGCGTAAGGCAATTTCTGTGTGTGTGTGTGTTCGCCACTGCAGTCTGAAAATTCTCTGAAATTGTGTGTGTGTGTGTGTGTGTGTGTGTACTGTTTTTTTTTTGTGTCTAGATACCAACAAAAACGTACATCATGGGTTCGTTTGGCATTGTCACGCAGCAGAGCCCGTGCCCTCTACTGAACGAAACGTATGACGCTGTGGAGAATGGCGCTGGTGCTCTTTCCTTCTCGTGCACCACAACTGCATGCCCGACCATCACCCAGACGTCTTTGTCGAGTCCTCTCCCGTTTGTTTCCAATCAAATTGCGACGGGTCTTGAAGAGGAGGGCGACTGTCGTCTGGAGTCCAATTGGGTTGTCGAAGTGACCGAGACGTTTAGTTTTACAAGCATCTCGCACACACGCACGCTCATCGCCGCCCCCTCCAACACCCCTACAGGCACATTTCAGTGGTCTAATCAAGATGTTCCCGACTTCCAGTTGCTTTTTTTCTACGACTCGCCCACGCCCCTTGCCAACGGCGTCTCCATCTCCGGCACCTACCCCGCCGTTACCGCCGCTCCGGTCGAGCAAACCTTCCTCCCTCCCGAGCCATTCATCACCGACCAAGTGATCCAGCCCACCAGCGAACCCCCAGTCGACCTCCCTTCCCAGTTTGTTCAGGTGCTTGCTCTGCCGGACTCCCTCCCTTCGTGCAGTGCCGCCGACCGTGTCGACTCCACAGGGTACGACACCATTCATACGGGTTTGTTTTGCACTTGCTCACTCGCATTCGCCTTGACATTCAATTGTAGCTACCTCTGCAAACAGACTCTGAACGGTCACGAAGTTGCTTCCGTACGTGACAAACTGTCGTGACGTTGTGTTTTGCTCATAATTGTTTCTCTCTCTCTCTCTCTCTCTCTCTATCACTTCACTCTTTCACTTCTATTAACTCTAAAAAAAACAATAATAATAATTTTATTACAATACATCTTCTCTTTTTCTCTCTCGCTTTGCTCCACGACTTTAGCTTGCTGGTGCGGTGGTTGGCGACGTATTCAACTCATACCCAAACGGAACACAGTCAGGAAATGTCAATTTGGATCTTTGTATGTTCATCGATCATAACATCCTCAAAGTCAGCGCACATCTATCTTATTTTCTTCTTTTTTTCCCTTTTATTTCACACCAGCTGCCAACACGGGAGCCATCGACCAAATGTTCTCTGTACCCATTGCCGACAGTGGCCTTGGATCGCTTACCATCAGTAGCGATCCCGAAGGAACCGGAGTAAGCCCCCCTCAAATTATCACTCGGAACAATTTACCACTATTATTTTGTTTTATCGTATTGGTTTTTTTCTCTCTCTTTCTTTCAACTACTCACCTACGCCCCAACACTTTATTTATTTATTTATTATTGTTTTTTTTTGTTTTTCTTTTGCAGTCAATAACTCCGTTTTACGTGTACCTCGAAACTGAGTATGTTTCACAGACAAGTAACTGTGCTTGGACTCCTACCACTTACTCGGTGGTCTCTGCCACGAGCAACCCCCCATCGATGGCATCGCTTCTCTGTGGCGCGGATGGCACATCAAACAACTGTGGGGCCTTCACCGTGCCCACCACTTCGCCCATCTCGTCCATTTACACCGCACCCGGCGTAACCACGTCCATTACGTCGACGGGCGCCTGCCGCATCAACCTACAGTTTATGCTCAAGTTCACCCAAGACGTCTCGTTTTCATCCATTCTCTACACGCGTGCCCTTACGCCCGCCAACAGCATGGCGGCCGCCGCTCTCTTTGACTGGTCCAACGTTAATCCACTTGTTTTCCATCTAATGGTCTTTTACGACTCCACCACACTCCCTGCCAACGGTGTCGCTCTCAACGGCACCTACAGCAACACTGGACCAGTCGGCTCTGTCTCGAATCCCTTCCAGACCGGCAACGTTTTTCCCACGCCCACACGCGAGAGTCTCGTCTGGCACATGGTGCCCCACTCGCTCGCAGGCACCTCCTTGTGTGCGAGTCCGGCAAACGTTAATGCCGATGGAAACCTTTGTGTTTCCACCTCGCCTCCCTACTCGTCGTTCTGGACCACTCTGCCAGGCACGTCGCCCACCTGTGGCGCTTCGGGCTGCACCGGAACCCTCTTGATGAACGCCCAAAACTCCTTTGGGCGACTCGTCTTGCAAATGACTCCGCCCTCAGGCAAGGGTATTATCGTTACCACCGCCTCCGCCACCTCCGACGTCTACCTCCACGTGGTTGCCGAGTTAATTTCTGCGACAACCGAGTGCTCGGCCGGGACACACACCATTGCACCGGGTCCCGACCAGATGAATCCCGTCTTTCAAGCGGCTGCCGCCTCACAACTTGTCCCTGTTATCAGTGTCGTGAGCAGCGCCATCACAACCCCTTCGTATCGCGCCACGTCCAATCCAGGCGTGACAATTGGAATGCGAAATGGCCTCTGCTACATCAGTGTTGACGTGACACTCACCTGGCAGGGACCCGTCGCGGTCGACGGCGTCAATCTCACCGTCTTCTACAACCCCGAGATTGCACCCGCCAACATCCCCTATGGCGATGCTGATTACACCTATACTTGGAGCACCACCAACATGAATGTCCTCATCGATCCGGGTGTCGGTGGTGCTATGTCTTTTGGTGCTGGTGTCTACCAGACGCGTCTCTCGCAGGGCAACAAGGTGAATATTATTATTATTATTATTATTAATTATTATTATTATTTTTATTATTGTTAGTGTTCTTTTTCTTTGTTGTTTTTTTTTGTTGTTTTTTTTTGCTTATCATAATATATGTTTGTTTAGGGTCTTGTTGAAGTCGAGCTGTCCGACGGCTTGTGGGGCACAGTGTGCTCGACGGGATTTACTCAGAACGACGCGGTGGTTGTGTGCAACGAAGTGGGCACACAGAATGCGCTTCCTCTCGTGACAGATCAGTTCGCGCCCGGAACAGGCTCAATTGCACCTCTTCCCGCACCCAATTGCGACGGTAGTGAATCTGTTTTGGCGCTGTGCCCTCAAGGAGCCATGGGCACGTCAGTGCCGTCGGGATGCACGCACGCCGACGATGTCGGTGTCGACTGTACCGTTACGTCGGTGAACACGGACCTGCCTGTGGCGCCCACGTATGTTCCACCTGTCGACGTGACCTCTCTCGACGGTGAAACGGTCATCGATGGAACGGGTGAGTTTGGCCAGGGTCGCGTCGATGTGCGCTACGGCGGTCAGCTGGGAACCATTTGCAATGCGGGCGGTACCTGGGACGACAATGCTGCCAAGGTGGTGTGCCTGAGCCAGCCCGACAATTCCTTCATTGGAGGCACCGCAGTGCAAACTCCAACCGCTGGCAACTACCAGCCGGGCACGGGAACTATCATGATGAGCAACGTGGTGTGCACCGGCACCGAGCCCAACATTCTTCATTGTCAGTATCAGATTCCGGCCGACGCCTCGTGCACCCACGCCATGGATGTGGGTGTCGCATGCGAAGTCAATCCGGGACCTGACCAGTCGGCACACACCTCCATTGACTCGTTTGCCTTTGTTGCCAACCTCGGTGGTATCTCGTGGGGCTACCTCGAGGTGCAAACGTTGCCCGACCTCGCCTCAGGCTCGCTCTGTAACGTCGGTTTTGACCAAGCGGACGCGGCTGTTATTTGCCGCGAGAAGGGCTTGCCCACGGCTGGCGCACGTCTCTACACAGGTGCTCTCGATCCCCAGTCGCCTTTTGTTGCCACAGACCCCGTGTTGGTTGCTAACATTCAGTGTCTCGGCACCGAAGCCAACCTCACGGACTGTCCCAAGACCTTTTATCCGCCAGCAACACTGTGCACCCACGATCAGGATGTGGCGGTGATTTGCGCTGCGCAACCCGAACAGGCTTTGCCCACGGCCGCGACCGAGCCCGAAGGCGCGCTGCGCCTTGTCGATGGGTTTGATGCCAACTCGGGTCGCGTCGAAGTGGTGCACGCCGGCCTCTGGGGCACCATCTGCCAGGACGAAAAGTACAACTGGCGTGATGCGCGTGTCATTTGTCGGCAACTTGGTTTGCCCTGGACCGAAGCACAAATCATGACCTTTGGTGGTCCCAAGGGCCAAACCAACTGGATGAGTGGCATTCAATGCAAGGGTGACGAGGCGTCCCTCACCGACTGTGAGTTTCAGGGCTACACCAACTCGCAGAGTTGTCCCGAATTCTGGGCAGGTGGTGTCATCTGCCGCGGTCTCAGTGGCACCGCCGTACCACCAGCACCCACTACAACCGTGCTGTGCAATTCATTGCCGTGCGGCGAACTTCGTCTTGTGGGTGGTCCCACACCCGAGTCGGGCATTCTCGAGCTGAACTACGACGGCCAGTGGGGCACCATTTGCGACGATGGCTGGACTCTTATCGACGCTCAGGTCGCCTGTCGTCAGATGGGCTTCAACTTTGTGGGCGCTCGCATCGAGAACAACGCTGAGTTTGCCACGGTGGACCTTTCGCTACCCGTGTGGATGGCGCTGGTCAACTGTGCCGGCGACGAGGCGACGCTGCGTCGTTGCCCTTTCCTCGGCTATGGCGACACGGGCTGCTCGCACTTTGAGGACGTCGCCATCTCGTGTGGTGCCGCACCCACCACCGCCGCCTACCCGTTTGCGTCGGGCGCCACCGGTACTGTGCGTCTTGTGGGAGGTGCAAACCCAAGCGAAGGCACCCTTCAGGTGCTCGTCAACAACAACTGGGGCACCGTGTGCGCTACCGACGGTTGGCTGCTGACCAACAACAACGCGCGCGTCGTCTGCCAGCAGCTTGATCTGCCCTGGACCGACGCCTACGCCACGACCGGTTCGTTTCCTCTCGTCACCGACGCGCCCATACTCATTGAAAACCTTAACTGCCCCACCGCTTTTGAGGCGTCCCTCCTTGACTGTCCCCACAATGGCTTCTGGAACACCACGTGCACTCACGAGGCCGACGTGGAAATTGTGTGTGCGGGAGCCACAGCGACGGGATTTATCTTCCCCGAGACCACGGTGCCACCCAAGTGTGTGCCTGCGTCCACACAGCCGGCGCCCACCAACAACGTTCTTCCCAACGGCTCGTTGCGTCTTGTGGGCTGCGAGAATCCACTTGAGGGTCGCCTCGAGATTCTCTACAATGGCACCTGGGGCGGCATCTGCGACGACGCCGGTTTTGACCAGAACATGGGACGCAATGAGGCGCGCGTCGCCTGCGCTCAAATGGGCCTGCCCAGCTCGGAGGCGACTGCTCAAGTCGAGGACTACTTCCCGGGCGTCTCCACCAACTTCTTCTGGCTCGACGACGTGGTGTGCAACGGTCGCGAGAACAGCATCGACGAGTGCTACCACTTGCCCTTTGGCGAGAATAACTGTCGCTCGACGACTCCCGCCGAGTTTGTCAGTGTCATCTGTGCCGGTGTGGTTGAGTCGTTTGCCGTGTACGTGCCCGAGCCCACCTTTACGTCCATTGGCCTGCCACCACGCGTTTCGGACGTGCCCACCGGTTCGCTGCGACTGGTCAACGGTCAGACGGCTAACGAGGGCATTCTCGAGATTCTCATTGATGGTCGTTGGGGCACCGTCTGCGACGACAACTGGAGCCTCAAGGATGCACAGGTTGCCTGCTACCTCCTCGGCCTGCCCGCGACCGAAGCCGAGTCCTTTACGGGTGTGAGCATGCCCAACTCCACAACGGAGTTTGGTCAGGTGGATCCGATCACGCCTGTGAATCTGAACCAGGTTGCGTGTGATGGCCACGAGTTTTCATTGCTTGACTGCAACGGACCCACTGTGCGCACACAAAGCTCGCCCATTCAGTGCTCGCACGCCGAAGACGTTGGTCTGCGCTGCCTTGGTCAGCTGCTTCCGTCCAATCGCCTGCCGACCACCCAAGGACCCGAGAGCACCGTTTTCCCACTCACAACAGCCGCACCCGGCTCGATTCGTCTCGTGAACGGTGCCACCTCCAATGAGGGTCGTGTCGAAATTGTTGTCGACAACACCTGGAGCACGGTGTGCGATGACGGTTTTACCGCGGTCGACGCGAGCATCGTCTGCGTACAGTTGGGTTTGCCGTCGACCGAGGCGGTTGCCACGCTTGAGTTTGGTCCGGGCGAGGGTCCCATTGCGCTAGACACCCTCGAGTGTGTGGGCACGGAAGATACCCTCTTGCAGTGTCCGCTGGGCACGCCTATTGGCCAGTCGGATTGCTCGCACGCCGAGGATGTGGGTGTCAAGTGCCTCGGCCAGATGCGCATGTTTACCACCATTATTCCGGAGCAGTCTACCGTTCTTGGACTGCCGCCCCTCGTCACCGCCGGTCCACCAGGTACGTTGCGTCTCACTGGCACCACAGTGTACGGCCGGGGTCTCCTCGAAGTGTACGTTGACGGCATGTGGGGCACTGTCTGCGACGATAACTGGCTGAGCAATCCTGAGAATGCTCGCATCGCATGCAACCAACTGGGCTTCGGTGCGACACAGGCGGTCTTTGTGCCGGCGTCCACCTCCCAGTTCACCGCTGCTGCACCCTCCACGCCTATTAGTCTTGACGACGTGAACTGCGGTGGCTGGGAAAACTCGCTTCTCGAGTGCTCGCACGCGACCACCTCCGATTGCAGTCATGCCGAAGATGTGGCACTCATTTGCGGCGGCGACCCACTGCCGTCGGGCCGAAGTGAACCGCCCATGTCACCTTCACCGGCTGCAACCACCGTTATTCCCGTGTGCCCCAGTCAGGCATCCAATGGCCTTGTGCGTCTTGTGGGCGGCTCGGGGCCCACCGAGGGACGCCTCGAGGTGTTCTACTGCGGCGAATGGGGCACCGTGTGCCAGGATGCCTTTGACAGTTTCTCTGCGACCGTCGTGTGCAACCAGCTTGGCTATGGCCCACGTCTGGCCAGTGCCGAGTCTACACTGCAGTTTGGTCCTGGCAGCGCGTCGATGCCCATCACACTTGACAATGTGGAGTGTCTCACCGCCCAGGAGTCGACTCTGCTCGACTGCGGCCACTCGCCAGTGTACTCCAATGACTGCACCCACGCCGACGACGTGGGAGTCATTTGCAACTTGGCCGTGAGCACGACGGCTTTCCTGCCTGAGACCACTGTAGCGCCCGTCACGAGTGCAGCACCTCTGCCCACGGGTGAGCTCGTCACCGTCAACTGGTGCCAAGCCTCGCCTCTTTGTGTGCCCAGCGACATTTCCGTGCCGGTCGGCACCGTCGTCATGTGGACCAATACGGACGCGGTTCCGCTGCAACTACAGCAAAGCGGCGTGCCCCCATTGTTTGATTTTACTCTGGCACCCGGCCAGACGGTATCGTACGCTTTCTGGGAGGTGGGCACCTATCGCTACAGCGACCCGCAGAACCCACACATGACAGGAAAGATTATTGTGACGCTTGACGGACCCATTGTGGCGCCGACGCCCGGCGAGAATCAGGGTGGCGACGGCGGCAACAACAATGGACAGCAGTCGCAGCAACCGAGCATTTGCGACAGCACGCCATGCCTCAACGGCGGTATTTGCCAGGACGCGACTGGCGTGGTTGTGTGCGAGTGCATCGGCACGGGCTTTGTCGGCGATTTTTGTGAGACGGAAATTGACGAGTGTGCCTCGTCGCCGTGTCTCAATGGCGGCATCTGCAACGACGGTGTGGACTCGTTTCTGTGCGACTGCACAGGCACCGGCAAGCGTGGTACGCAGTGTCAGGCAGACTCCAACGAGTGTGAATCGTCGCCCTGCCAAAATGGCGGCATTTGCTTTAACAAGGACAACTTTTTCGAGTGCGACTGTTCTCAGACAGGCGGTTTCTCGGGCCCTACCTGTGCGACACAAGGTAACGAGTGTGACTCGTCACCCTGCTCCAACGGTGGTACATGCATTGACAGTGTCAATGCGCACTCGTGCACATGCCCCACGGGCTTCACAGGCACCCTCTGTGACGTGAACGTCAACGACTGTATGTCGTTGCCTTGTCAGAATGGCGGTACCTGCCTTGACGGTGTCAACAGCTACCAGTGTGACTGTACCGGCCTGGGCTACATGGGCACGGTTTGCGAGACGCCCATTACTGCGCCGTGTCTCTCGAGTCCCTGCCAAAACTTGGGCTTTTGCCAAGAGTTTGCCGCGTCGTACACGTGCCACTGCTTTCCACCCTACACGGGCTCCGAGTGCCAAACCGAAATGAGTCTGTGCGACTCAAGTCCGTGCCTCAACGGCGGTGTGTGCGACGGCGATGGCACCTCGTACACGTGCGAGTGTGCCGGCACAGGCTTTGAGGGTGACAACTGCGCAAACGCCGCCGACGAGTGCTCGTCATCGCCGTGCGAGAATGGTGCGACATGCACTGACGGTGCCAACGCTTGGTCATGCACATGTCCACAGGGCGTCACCGGCACTGCTTGTGAGGTGAACATCGACGAGTGTGCCTCGTCGCCGTGTCACAACGCTGCTCCATGCTCTGACACCGGAGTGGGCTTCACCTGTGACTGTGCCTCGGTGGGGTTTACCGGTGCGCTTTGTGACATTTCCATCAACGAGTGCGCGTCTTCGCCGTGCAGCAACGGTGGCGTGTGCCAAGATTTGTCGCCCGGCTTTTCGTGCGACTGTAGCAACACCGGTTTTGGCGGCGCAACGTGCACGTCGGCCGCCAACGAGTGTCTCTCGTCGCCCTGTCAGAACAGCGGCACCTGCGTCGACCGCACCAATGCTTTTGAGTGCTTTTGCCGCGGCGGCTACACCGGCAGCATGTGCGAGACAAACATTGACGAGTGTGCGTCGTCGCCCTGCCGCAACGGCGCCACCTGCGAGGACGGCGTCGACATGTACACGTGCCAGTGTGTGCCGGGCTTTACGGGAGCCCTGTGCAACCTCGACAACTTTGAGTGTGGCTCGCAACCGTGCCAGAACGGTGGTGTGTGCGAAGAGCCTCAGCCCAATATGTACACGTGCGACTGCGACGGCACGGGCTTCTCGGGTGACAACTGTGACCTCACGGTAGACTTGTGTGCCTCGAGCCCCTGCCAAAACGTCGGTGTGTGTCATGCCACGTCTGCTGCCGGGGTCACATGTGACTGTACACAAACAGCGTACACGGGCACCTTTTGTGAAGTAGCCATCGACGAGTGTGCCTCATCTCCCTGTCAAAATGGTGCCACGTGTGTCGATGGAGCGTTGAGCTTTTCGTGCTTGTGTGCCACGTCGCGCTTCACCGGCGACCTGTGCGAGACGGAGATTGACGAGTGTGCCTCGTCGCCCTGTCAGAATGGGGGTGTGTGTTCTGTCTTTCCGGGTCAATATCTTTGCAGCTGTTCGGGCACAGGCTACCAGGGCACGCAATGCGAAGTGCAAATTGATGAGTGCGCCTCGTCGCCGTGTCTCAACGGTGGCGTGTGCCAAGACCAGGTGAATGCGTTTACGTGCGACTGCAGCGGTACTGGGTTTACCAACTCGCGCTGTGAGACGGCGTTGAACGAGTGCGAGTCATCGCCGTGCTTCAACGGCGCTACCTGTCAGGATGCTGTCAATGGTTACACGTGTCAATGCCTGCCGGGTTACACGGGTGCTGCGTGTGCCAACAATATTGACGAGTGTGCGTCGTCGCCGTGTGCAAACGGTGCAAGTTGTGTGGACCACGTCAACGGCTTCAGCTGTGCGTGCGCCGCGGGCTACACGGGCACCGTGTGCGACAGTGACATTAACGAGTGTGCTTCGATTCCGTGTGTGCGCGGCGTGTGCCACGACGCTCTCAATGGATTTACATGCGACTGCACCGGCACCGGATTTATCGGGACGTTGTGTGATTCGACGCTTGACCTGTGCGTGTCGTCGCCGTGCGAGAATGGTGGCGGATGCGGCACCGTCAACAATGTCTATGTGTGTGACTGCACCTCGACTGGCTTTACCGGCGACCATTGCCAGACGGCGGTAGACGAGTGTGCCTCGTCGCCGTGCCAGTCGGGAGGCGTGTGCGCCGACCTGCTCGCAGCCTACTCGTGCGCGTGTGTGTCGGGCTTCACGGGCGCTTCTTGCGAGACAAACATTGACGATTGCGCCTCGAGCGGTTGTCTCAATGGCGGCACGTGTCAGGATGGCGTGGAATCGTTTACCTGTGAGTGCACCGGCACTGGCTACATGGGCGCCACATGCTCGGTCGAGGTTGATGAGTGCGTGTCGTCGCCGTGTGCCAACGGCGGCACATGTACCGACATGCTGCTGGCATACAGCTGCAACTGTGCAACAGGCTACACGGGTGCATCGTGTCTGACGAACATTGACGAGTGCGCGTCGATGCCGTGCCAGAACGGCGGCCAGTGTGTTGATCAGTTGGATGCCTTTGCGTGCACGTGTGTGACGGGTACGACTGGAACGCTGTGCGAGCAGAACATTGACGACTGCGTGTCGTCGCCATGCCAGAATGAGGCCACGTGTCGCGACGGCATTGCCTCGTACACATGCGATTGCGAACCGGGCTTTGATGGCACACACTGTGCCAGCGACATTGACGAGTGTGCGTCGCAACCGTGCGTTGCCGGTGCCACCTGCATCAATCTGCTGAATGGCTTTGCGTGCCAGTGCGCTTCTGGATCGACCGGCACTCTGTGCGACGGGGACGTCGACGAGTGTGCTTCGTCGCCCTGCGAGCATGGTACGTGTTCCAACGGCCTCGACGCGTTTGCCTGTGACTGTGCCAACACGGGTTACTCGGGCCCAACGTGTTCCACCAACATTGACGAGTGCGCGTCGTCACCATGTGCCAATGGCGGCACGTGCCAGGACGGCGTCAATAGTTTTACTTGCGACTGTACCGCCACGGGGTTTACGGGTACCGTGTGCGACTCGACGCAAGACAATTGCCTGTCGATGCCATGCACAAATGGCGCCACTTGCAGCAGCATTGGGGCTACATTTGTGTGCGGCTGTGCGACCGGTTTTACGGGCGTACAGTGCGAGGCGGACATTGACGAGTGCGCATCGATGCCATGCCAGAACGCGGGCACGTGCGCCAATCTGTTGGCCATGTTCAGTTGTACGTGTGCCGCTGGCTACACGGGCGTCGACTGCGCGGTGAACATTGACGAGTGTGCGTCGTCACCGTGCCAAAATGGCGGTGTGTGTAGTGACGAAGTGGCGCGTTTCACGTGCGACTGCACAGGCACGGCGTTTGTGGGCACTGTGTGTTCGAGCACCGTCGACGAGTGTGCGTCGTCACCGTGTCAGAATGGTGCCACTTGCACCGACTCGAACAACGCCTTTGCCTGCAACTGTGGCTCGCTTCCCTTCACGGGCACCCTCTGCGACACGCCCATTATCAATTGTGACTCGTCGCCCTGCCTCAATGGCGCCACCTGCGCTGAGAATGGTGCAGCTGACTTTGCGTGCCAGTGCGCCGCAGGCTTCACCGGGGACGTCTGCGGCGCAACGGTGGACCACTGTGCCTCGTCGCCGTGCGCTCATGGCCAGTGCTCGAGCGATCTTGTTGCCGGCTTTACGTGCACATGCGGTTTGTCGGGGTTTACCGGCACCCAGTGCGAGGTGGACATTGACGAGTGTGTGTCGTCGCCCTGCCAAAATGGAGGCACCTGCAACAACAATGTGCCTAACCAGTTCTCGTGTGTGTGCGTTCCAGGCTACGGAGGCGACGTGTGCGCATCGAACATTGACGAGTGTGCGTCGTCGCCGTGTCAGAATGGCGGCACTTGCGCCGACGGCCTCGACTCGTTCACGTGCACCTGCCCGCCCAACACGGTTGGGGACAGGTGTGGTACGGACGGCAACGAGTGTCTTTCGGCACCGTGCCAGAATGGCGGCACCTGTTCCGATGGCCTGGCGTTGTTTTCGTGCGCGTGCGCTTCGGGATGGCAGGGTGCTGATTGCTCGAGCAACATCAACGAGTGTGCTTCGTCGCCCTGCCTGAATGGTGGTACGTGCCAAGACAATGTAGACGGATTTGTGTGTGTGTGCACCGGCACGGGCTTTGTCGGTGTTGTGTGTGACTCGACGGCCGACCACTGCGTCTCAGCACCGTGCATGAATGGTGCGCGTTGCTTTATGCTGGGCAGTGCGTGGCAGTGCGACTGTTCCAACACGGGCTACATTGGCACGCAGTGTGCGGTCGAAGTGGACGAGTGTGCTTCGAATCCGTGTGTCAACGGAGGGACTTGTTCGGACCAGGTGAATGCCTATGTCTGTGCGTGTGAGGCGGGCTGGACTGGAGCGCAGTGCGCCGTGAGTATTGACGAGTGTGCATCGTCGCCTTGTCAAAATGGCGGTGCGTGTCAGGATGGACATCTGTTGTACACGTGCGACTGTAGCAACACGGGCTACATCGGTGTGATGTGCCAGACCGAGGTGGACGAGTGCGAGTCGTCGCCCTGCTTGAATGGCGGCTCGTGTACCGACGGCGTCAACATGTTCACGTGTACCTGCCACGGCTACACTGGCACACTGTGTGACGTGGACATTGATGAGTGTTTGTCGTCGCCGTGTCAAAACGGCGGCGCTTGCCAGAATGGCGTTGCGAGTTTCCTGTGCGACTGCACCGGCACCGGCTTCCTCGGCGTCTTTTGCAGCTCCCAGCAAGACCACTGTGCGTCGACGCCCTGTCTCAATGGAGCGACCTGCTCGAATGTGGGCGTTTCCTACTTGTGCGCTTGTGTTCCCGGCTACACAGGCACGCAATGTGCAACGGACATTGACGAGTGTGCATCGTCGCCGTGTCAGAACGGTGGCACCTGCTCGCAGACGGTGGGTTCGTTCTCATGCGACTGTTCGCTCACCGGCTATCACGGCACCATGTGTGAGACACTGACGCTCGAGTGTGCGTCTAACCCCTGTCAGAATGGGGCGACTTGCAACGACGGTGTGGAGTCGTACACGTGTACGTGTGCGCCCGGCTTCATTGATGGCCTGTGTGAGACATCGGGCATTGTGGTGTCGCCGTCGGGCGGCACGTACGTGTCGGCCGACGGCAAGATTCAGATTGTTTTTGGTGTCGGTGTGTTTTCCACGTCGGTGCGTGTCACAGTGGTGGATGTGTCGGGCACGGTGATTCCACCGGCACCTCAAGGTGTGTCGGGCTCGAGTACCTATCGCATTACGACGGCCGGCTCGGCCGTCTTCCTCAAGGGTGTTGAGGTAGTGCTCACGCTCAATGCTGGACTGTCGAGTGTTGAGATTGATGGCATGCGAGTGTACTCGACACGCTTTGGTGGAAGCACATACACCGAGGCGAGTGCGCTGTCGCGACGCCGCGGTGCCCCTGGCTGTCCGACCAACACTGCATGCGGCGAAGTCTCTGCGCCCGGTCTTGTGACGGCGCTCGATCTGGAGGAGTGTGATTCGAATCCGTGCGCCAACGGGGGCACCTGTGCCAATGGCTCGGGCATGTTTACATGTACCTGTGTTGCGGGCTACACCGGTGTCATGTGTACAGAGGACGTTGCCGAGTGCGCGTCATCGCCGTGTCTCTATGGCACATGCAACGAGGGTGTCAACGGCTATACTTGTCAGTGCTTTGGTACCGGTCGCACCGGCACACACTGCGAGTCGGACATTGACGAGTGTGCGTCGTCACCGTGCCAAAATGGTGGCGCCTGTGTCAACCAGGGCAACTACTTTGACTGCAATTGCGCGGGCACGGGTCACTTTGGCACGGTGTGCCAGACGGCGGGCGTCGACGATTGCTCGCCCAACCCCTGCCTTAACGGCGGTGTGTGCACCGACATTGGCAGTGGTTACACTTGTGACTGCTCTGCCACCTCTTTTACCGGTGCTCGCTGTCAGCTTACCCGTAAGAAACGTAGAAAAGTCTGCAGACGTGTGTTCACATTGTTGTTTTTGTTTTTGTTTTTGTTTTTGTTTTTGTTTTTGTTTTTTTTTTCTTTCAGCTGGCGGTGGTACTGGTACGGGTGGGCAGTCAAATGGTTCCAGCTCGAACATTGGCATCATTGTGGGCGCTGCTCTGGGAGCTGTGTTGGTGATTCTCATTATTGTTGTGATTGTGTTGATGCGACGCAATCGCCGGTCGGGCTTCAAGTTTGCCACGGGAGACGTACGTTTTGATGAATTGATCTGAAATGTTAATCATACTCATGTGCATGATTCATATCTAATTGCAGAGTGAACTGTCGGCAGTGGCATCGGAGAGTGCGGCGTCGGGAGGAGTGACGCTGACGAAACACGAGTCGATGCTGGAGCGCAAGGCGCGTCGCCAAGAGTCGGTGCGCCAGGAATACGGCGACCAGTACGGACGCGTCGACGTCAGAGGACCCGGAGGTCGCAATGCTCCCATCCGCACTCCCGGCCAAGAGTTTGAGCTGAGCATGCTTGATGGCGATGTCGACGTCTAACGATATATTCTTTCTTCTTTCTTTCTTTGATCCTTTTCTATATTAATTTGTTTTTGTTTTGGTGTGGTTTAATTTCTGTTGACGTGTGTGTCTGTCGATGTTTTTTCGTATGAATGTTAATACAGTTGCGTTACTCTTTTTGAGTACTAGTGGCCTAGTGCGATGAATATTCTGAGTGAAATCGAAAGCGAAAAACCAACGAATGAACGGATATTATTAGGATTGGATGTCTGACGAAAAAAAAAATACAGGAACAATTAGTGTACACTACAAAAAGTCGGTAGTATCATACAGAGCTGCTAGTGACGGTGTGGGTCGCAAGGTCAGCAGAAACGCGGCAGCTTTGATTTTGAATTGGCAAACAACCTGTCTGTCGACTCGAGTGGCACGCATTTGTCCTCCGTTGGTGGCGGGAGTGAGTTGGTAGACGTTGTTCATGGCAGGGGCGAGAGCAGCGAATTGAGGTGATCTCGGCGACTGAGAGGTCACGATCAAACGGCTCGGCTGAGTCACCTTGGACACCATCTCCTATTCACTGCTTTTCTAAGTTCTCACTCTGCGATCTTCTGAGAATTCTGCAAATCAGGGTATGTTTTATGGGCGCACGCATTAGTTGGGATGTATTTAGTGTGTTGGTGGATGATGTATGATGGCGGAGGGCGGTGATTTCATGCGAGAGTCGTTCTCGCTTATTTTTAACGTAGCACCTGCAAATCGGGGTGTCCTGACGCCTCGTGTGTTCAGGTCTAAATTCCGTTCATTTCCTTGATACTCGTAGGTTATGTTGTTCTTGACGCTTATGATGGTGTGCGTGGCGCTGGTTGCAACGCAGGGCGTATCAGTGTTTAACGAAGAAGGAAATATCGTTTTGTCACCCGCTGCTGGCGGAAGCGTTCTTGTTCGCTCGGATACTGCCGGTGATATCCCCATTACATCCAGTAGTAGCACTACATGCGCGCCAAAAGGATCCACTTGCATGGGTTCTACTCTTCTGCGACGCCTTCACCAGTTCGACTTCGCAGTTGGCAGTTACGACTTTGTCACCCTCTCAAACGGCACATCGATCCTCGTCGCTTCGCCTATTCCTAGTCCGTCCATGCCAATGATGGTACGGGTCTTTCATGTGTCGATTCACAGGTCAGGTACCATGCCTGTGTTCGAACTGACACAGACTATCCCGTCACAAGAAGCGTTTTCACTGAAAGTTTTCACGGAAGGTGCAGAGACTTTTTTGTTTGTGACACAATATTCCAATTCTGCGCGCACGGACTATTCCCACTTGTCAACACTCTACCGGCTGAACGAGACATTTATTCCCATCCAATCAATACCGACAACCGGGGCGTTCCATGCCGAAGTGTTTTCGGTTCTCTCTGAGCGCTTTCTCGCCCTTTCCCAATTTTACGACCCGGCCACCAACGGCTTTGGCGTGATGTCGAAGGTGTTCAAGTGGAACAAAACACTGTCCATGTTCATCGAAACTTTGGCTGTGGACACGATCGGAGCGACCATGTTCAAACACTTCCACTTCGACGGCGCCGAGTTTCTCTTTCTCACGCAACAGGGCCCAGTCGATGATAAGGAGAGTATTTCGACTCTGTATACATTTAATGCGACAAGCAGCGAACTCGTTCCCGTTGCGGATGTTCTGACACGCGTTGGTTATGGTTCTGATTTCTTTGAAAAAGACGGAGTTGGCTATCTTGTTGTCGCAAATTACCAACTTGGGGACGACTATAATCAACATATCGCGGTGTATACCCTACAGAGCGATAGATCGCCACTCTTGGTGTTGCAACAGACGATTCCCTGTGTGGGCTGCATTTTCCCCAACATTTTCGAAGTAGACGGGCATGTCTTTGTTGGTGTTGCGGGTTTATACGCCGGGACTAATGTTTCCATTGCGTCGCCCCTGTACGTGTTTAATGCCCGATCACTGATGTTCGAGTATCTTGAGAGTGTGATGGCAGACGCGCCCCGGACTTGGATGCAATTCACTCTCGGGAGCACTCACTTCTGCGCTATTGCCGAGGGACGCGCGAGTGGCATGGCTTCAGTTTATTATTTCAACAATTTTTGTGTTCAGGACGACTGAAGTAAAGTATGTTTATTTTTATTCTTTTCCTCCGTACATACCCTGTCTTGTGGACACGGCAAAGGTTCCGCTGAATTAAAGGTATTACTGCGAAGACGACGCGACCTGTGAGCATTGGGTCGTGGACGAGTCGCTGTTCCCCGCTATACAACATCCAGCCAATCGAGGACGTTTGGCGGGTTTGAGATATGCATCTTGGCGACAGCGACAACCACACGGGTGAAATTTGTATCATTATTTGCTCTGGCGCTTTTCCATCATGACGTGCAATAGCAAGCTGGTGGTCTCGAGACTGGTCTAACCGTTGAAACCTCGCTTGAGTCGCTTCCAGCACTGCAACCGAAGTGGGAAGATCGCCACCAAGCACCTCTTGCAAGAACGACTGCTCCGTCTTGTGGCAAAGCGCTCTCGCGTTTTCTTCATGTCCGAAATGGTCCCACAATCCGTGCCGCGGTCCAGCGCATCGGCAACACCGGGAAATCTCTCCTGCACGCGCCATGAGCTCAGTGCGCTTGATCCCGTTATGCTCCAGACGACACCACGACGGCAACACTCCATTTGCAACATGCGCACCTCAATCAGGCCAAGTTCGGCGATGACCTCCACCGCACCGGAAGCACGCGAGGAGCTGCAGGGATCGCTTGACAGTAGTTGTGCTCACTCTCCTCCGCAAGCTCAAGTTGAAGCACGCCTCGATTGTGCCAAGCCATCAATCGGAGCAGGTGCCCCTGCCTGGAACCGATCTTTATCCGAGAATAAATCCGATAGGACAGATCGGGTGGCGCGTCGCCCCTCTACTTAACA
>CALSCP010000099.1:7943-37786 GCA_943704425.1 Ministeria vibrans ATCC 50519 | reverse complement strand
TAAAAAAAAAAAAAAAAAAAATGAAGAAAGTGATCGAGTGTCGTTTTTAACACTTGTCTCTGTTGTGTGTGTGCAGGAGACGCCCCCGGATCACATTGATCTGTACGACTCGCGTCTGCACGCGGCGTTCACAGCGACGGCGCGGTTCTTGGCGCTGAGCCGTGGCACTCATCTGGACGACGTCCTTCCGCGCCTCTTGGCCGTCTACCGCCTCGCCGCGACCACGCCCGCCGTGGATCTCGACACCCACGAGCATACCATGATCAGCCTGTCGTCGGCGCTGCTGCGCGTCGCCGCAGATGCGCCCGACGCGCACAGAGCCATCACGACGGCCATTCTTGATGTGCTCCATCGCCTGGACGGCGGCGACTCCGCCTCACCGTCGCTCGTTGCCATTGTGGTCGGCACCGTGCGCGCCGTCATCCACTCGGGCCGTGACGCCTGTGTCGGCTCCCATGCCAACCCGTCGTCGCCTCACGCCGCCTTTGCGCTCACTCTGCTGCAGTGGTGTTTGCGCACTCGCATCTCCAAAGTGAGCGATGACGTCGAGGGTGGAACCACAACCGCTGCCAGTAGTACTCACTCAACCCTTGTGAGTGTTCTTCGCTCCGAAATCACCTTGCTTCAGCGTGCATGTGCCATCCGTCTGCGTCTTGCTCTGGGCAACCCCAGCGGACGCGACAACGCCACGGCAGTTGCGGCCATTGCCGACGCTCTCAAGCAACTCTGTGGGCGCTCCATCCAACAATTTCGTACATCCATTGACGTGGTCTTTGGTGGCGCTCGTGCCTCCGACTTTGAAGGAGATCCCGCTCAGGAGCTTGACGTTTGCGTTCACATTGCTGGCGTTCTTGCCACCTCCGTGCCCTCTCTTTCTCACAACAATGCAACACCAACGTCGCCCGCGTCAGCGCCTCCCACCACGACCACCATGTCGTCGCGCATCTTTAGTGTACCCAGTGGCAGTGGCGCGCGTGCGTCGTCCATGTCGGTCGAGTCTCTCTCGACCTCCACCGTCGACCATCACGCCATGCAGGTGGTGTTTGTCCTTGTGGATCAACTGAAAATGGACATTGACGACGGTTCGGCGCTCCTCTGCGTGCCCTTGCTCGTCACATGCATCCGTGGGCTCAACGATCTCGCGGCGCGCTTCCCCTCCATTGCTCATGTGGTCCTTGAGGCGTGCAAAGACTTCCTCACACGACCCACCAGTGTCTTGGCCAAGGTCGAGGACGCCGTCCTCCTCAATGACACCATGTCGTGTCTGTGCACCGCCGTGCGTGTCGAGTGCGAACGGTTTGCTTCCGCTGCCACCGCCGCGTCTGCTTCCGCCGCCATCCCCGCCTTTGGTCGTTCTGCCTCACTTCTCAGCAGCTCGTCGCTCTCGAGCGTTCAAAGTAAGCCCCCACTCTCGACCGCCGATGCAACAACAACAACAGCAACCTCCACTACCACTGCTGCTGCCACCACTACCACCGCCACCACCATTGCTTCATCCAATGGTGCGGTATCGGCGACCCCCTCTGCGAGTGCTACTGGTGCCAACACGTCGGTCGACAAAGTCTCTGCGTTGCCTCGTGGCACGCCCAAATCGTCGACAGACTCGCCTGCCGATGCACTCGTGACGCTCCTTGCGAACCGCCTCTACATCAACCAGTCGCGTCGCATTTCGCGCCATCTTGTCATTGCGCTCGGATCCGTCGCTTGTGTCGTGCCCACCGAATCAGTCATGCTCACCGTTCTCAATGTCCTCATCCAGCGCCTCGCCAGCCCTCCGTCGCCTCTCGACGGTCACATTGTCGAACAACTTGGTCGTCTCGCCACCGCCGCTCCCAAAAGCAGCGAGACCCAGCTGCTCATCATCAATCTGTTTCGTTCCATTGCCGTCGACGCTTTCACGCGTGGCCGCAACACCTCTAGCGAGGCGACCACGTCCGCCGCAGCCGCTGCAGCCGCAGCAGCTACAAGTGCCTCCGAGGTGTCCGTCGCTTCGCGTTCCACTTCCGCTGCCGCGCTTCTTATCAACGACCTCCAATCGTCGCTCGCCAACGGCGACGATACCACCGCCGAGTCTAAATATCGTTTTTGTGCTACTGCCGTCTCCACCGCCCTCATGTACCTCACCACAACCGTCTCCGACACCACCGTTCTCTCAACCCTCCAGCTTGCCGTCGCCGACGTCATCATTAAGCTCGGCTGGATTCTCCACGAAACGAACTCGGTGTCGGGTCCTCCAACAGCTCAACAACAACAACAACAACAACAACAACAACAACAACAACAACAACAACAACAACAACAACAACAACAACAACAACAACAACAGCAGCAGCAGCAGCAGCAGCAGCAGCAACAACAACAACAACAACAACAACAGCAACAACATCAACAGCATCAGTCAGCCCATTCTCCGTCCACGTCCAGTCTCAATACCGACTTTTATGTGTTTCTGCGCGACAACATGGCCACGCTGCTGCCTATCATGGCCGAGCTGGTTGAGCGCACACCGTGGAGCAACGATCCAGCGCCCCGTACGCTCCAAATTTTCCGCGACATGTGGTTCTACTTTGTTCTCATTGGCTTTGTCGACGCTCCCGAGGGTTCCGCCGAGTACCATTCGCTGGATCGCATTGCCAGCTGCTCACCAGCGCTCGTCTCGCGCCACGCCGAAAACTTCCTTGATGAACATCTCGAGCGCGACTCGCTACTCCATCGCGACGCCTTCTCGACTGTTGAACTCACTCGACTGCGCGCCAACTTGCTGCGTGTCTACCCGTCGGTCGTTCGCGGTGATCTCAACAAGCTTTCGCCTATTCACTGCACCTATGCACTCGCTGCGTGGCATTTGGAGACACGCCGTGCGCGTCTTGGCGACTTTCGCATGGTTCTGCTCTACCTGGGCGACCGTGGCATCAGCCAGACGGACCTTCGCGTCATTCCCATGGCGCTTGCCGACGCAACCTTCCACGCCTACCTCGCGGCCATGCTAAAGACGCCTGCAGGTCACCAGCGCGAGAATGATCTCGCGGCCATGATGACAGTTCTCCTGGTCGCCTTCAATCATCGCAACAAGGCGGTTGCCCGGGGCGCAGACTCATTTCTCAGCGAGCTCACCAATGCCTTTCCGCAGCTCAGTCAAAATGCCACCGTTGTGCACGTCATGCTCGATTTGCTCGACTGCCTCGCCCAACTTGTGGACACGGTCACGCTCAACTGTGCCAATGCACGCATTCAAATCTCCGGCACGGACATCCATCTAACCGTGCCCGGCGATCGCAAGTGGCGCGAGACACGTCTCAACAACTTTTATGCACACGTGTGCGAGCTGCTGACGTGTGCCAATGATTATGCGCCGGCCCAGTTGCGCCTCGTCCTTCAAGAGTACATTGTGACACGCTCGCGTGGTCGTGGCGCCATGACCTTTGCCCATGCGGGTTTGAGTTTGGCGGCGCAAGTTGCCGAGTCGGGCCTCGTGTCCAGTGCCCAGTACCAGCCGGCCACCATCATTGGTGCGCGACCGGCCACCGTCGTATCCGAGCGCGCTCAGTTTGTCAGCGGCAATCAGTTGCGTGCGCGTGTCGAAGGCGAGCTGCGCGGCCTCATCCTTGGCGAGTCGTCGACGTTGGGCTCGCCGTCGGCACACTTTGACGAGGTCATGCCTGTGCTCGCATACATTGTTGATGACGCTTCGGCTCGCCGTCTTGCCATCGACGACGACGATTCGGACAGTGACAGCGACAGCGACGACGATGACGACGACGAGGGCGACGAGGACATCAACAACAAGAACACCAACGGTGATGCTGCGTCCAAGACAGCGAGCGACGACACCGACTCGATTTTGGAGGAATTGGAGGACGCCACCAGTCTCGCGCGCGAACGCGATTCGCTCGTGGGCATTGACCGATCACAATCGAAACGACCTGGTGCCCCTCTATTGCACGTCGACAGTGGACTTGCGTCGTCAAATGTGCGCTCCCGACGTTTCTCCGTCACCCTGCCCGTGCCCACCTCCGAGCCCGTTACGCCCACCATCACAGCGACAAGCAAACTTGCACCCATGTTGGTGGAGCAGCTCAAAATGGCGCTCAAGGACGGTGCTGACAACCGCATGTTTGCCGCCACAATGCACCGTGCGGCCGCGTACACGGTGGTTGCCGATCGGCCCTACCGACCCCTTTTGCACCAGCTGTGCTGTGCGTGTCTTGAGAGATTCACCACGGCCACCATGGAGGTGTCCATCTTCTGCTGGAACTGGATTGTGGCGGCGCGTCCCTCCGTCGAACTGGCACTTTTGTGTGAGCTGTCGTTTGCTTGGAACGAGTCCATTCAACGTCGACTTGGCATGTTTGGGTCGCTCACGCACGAGTCGGACCCTCTCTTTACGGGTGTGCATACGGAAGCGAACGAACCCAGTGGACGCGCGCATCACATGTGGACCCAATATTTCATCAATAGCTTTGCGGCGCTGCGCAACCGTAGCGCTGCCCGCGTCTCGGTGATCGGTGCCATTGTGATGCGCGCCCTCGAGCGCCCCGCTCAAATTTCGCCGCGTTCGCACTTTGTGGGTGCACGCGCGTCGCTTGCTCTGCTCGCGCTGCGTCTCGCCCAAAGCAATTGTTTGACGGCTCTGGCGCGACATTTGCTGCGCGAGCGCACCTACGTTATGATCTTGCACTGGTTTCGCACCACGCCACAGTGGCAGTCGGCCCAGTCTCAACGCAGCCGTGTCGAGGAGGACATGGCTGACCTTATTCGGCTGCGCCGCTACATCAGCGCCGACAAGCACTACCTTAAACACTTGCTGGGCGCCGAGCATCAGCGTACCTCGACCAACACGCACGCACTTGCGGCGGTCGCTGCCACTGTCGACTTGCCAGGTCAGCGACAGGTTCATCTCCCGCGCGACTCCTTAGTGCTCGCCACGTCGACCATGTCTGCTATGAACAATGCGGTCGCGGTCAACACGCCAGCGTCGGCCGCGACTGCGAGTGTCGCCGCGTCTCATACCGCCAAGGGCACTCTACCGACTGTGTCGCTTTTGGTCGAGGGAGCGACGCCCCGCGACACGCCCGATGCCAGCGACGCGAAGCGTCGTCGATTTGGAAGCCATTTGGCGCCCCCTCCTCGTCCACAGTCCATCTCGGCCATTCAAGAGGAGGAGGACGGTGCGCCGTTGCTGCCTGCGACAGACAGCCGCATGACGCTCTCACTACCTTCCAGCACTCTTGGAGGTGTGGTGGGTGGAAGTGGCACAGGCGTTGCCAACGCTGGTGCTGGTGTCGCAGCTGGTGGCGGTGCAGCAGGAGGTGCCAGTGGTGGTGGCTCGGGCGGTGTTACGAGTGGAGCGGCTGCTGGCGCAGCGGCGGCGGTAGGAGCGACGGGCGGACCCGTGCTGCGCTCGGCGTCCATGACACGCAATGTAGCGAGTGTTCGAAGTGCGCTGAGCAACCGACAGGATGTCGGTCTGTTGCGCGACATGCGTTTCTCGCGTCTGCTCGTGCGCATGTTGCTGCGTCACGAAATCAGCCGACTTGCTGCGTGGCACAACCCCAACAGTGTCGCCGACTTGGTGGTGGACGGCGAGAAGGAATCGGTGTCCAAGGGCGCCAAGGGTGACAGCGACGCGGCCGACGTGCCGGAGCGCAGTTGGAAGGACTACGTGCGCGTCTGCTGGCGACTGTGCCCTGCCACGGCTGTGCAGCTCATGGCACGGTTTCCCTTGTCGGAAGCACTGCGTCGTGAGGTGACGCGTCTGGTGCGCGCCAATCCCCTTGTTGTCTCGTCCGTCATCGACGCGTTGCCGCTCATCGTCAATGCCGACAACATGGAGCGCAACGTGGCCGAGCTCACCTACTGCCTTGTGTGGAGCAACGTGGCGCCTACGCAAGCACTCGAGTACTTTTCGCGCAGCTTCCCGGCTCACCCAGTCGTGGCGCAGTTTGCCGTGCGTGTTCTGCGCTCCTTCCCGCCCGACATGATTTTGTTTTATGTGCCGCAACTGGTACAGGCTCTGCGCTACGACCAGCTCGGCTATGTGTCTGAGTACATTGTGAGTGCGTCGCGCACCTCGCAGCTTCTGGCACATCAGTTTCTGTGGAACATGCAGACCAACATGTACTTGGACGAGGAGGCGACGCGCGAGGACGCACTTGCGCCCATTCTGCGGCACCTCATTGAGCGCATCACGGGTCAGATGCACGGTCATGCTCTTGAGTTTTACAAGCGGGAATTTGCCTTTTTCTCGCTCGTTACCAACATCAGTGGCATCATGAAAAAGGAGGTGCCCGAGTTCAAGACGGCCGAGGACAAGGCGGCGCGCAAGCGCATTTGTTTGCAGGAGCTGGCGCAGGTCCATCTCGAGCCGGGCGTCTATTTGCCGTCCAACCCAGAGGCAGTTGTGACCGAGATCAACTACAAAAGCGCGACGCCGATGCAGTCGGCGGCCAAGGCGCCTTTCCTGGCCAGCTTTGTCGTGCGTCCCTGCACCATTGATGCCCTCGAGAACATTCACTTGCACATGGCGACGAGTGACGAGGGTGAGTCCACCGACACCAAGGCCCTGCCGACGACGACCGCCCTGAGCAAGAAGTGCGGTGGCAAGAAGAAGCGCAAGCAGGCGGCGCTTGCGCTGCGCCCGGAGACGGTTGTATCGTCGTGCATCTTCAAGGTGGGCGATGACGTGCGCCAGGACATGCTTGCCTTGCAGATCATTGCACTCTTCCAAAAAATCTTTGCGCAGGCTGGTCTTGACGTGTACTTGGCGCCCTACCGTGTGGTCGCGACGGGCCCTGGCTCAGGCATTATTGAAGTGGTGCCCAACACCAAGTCGCGCGACCAGCTGGGCCGCCAGACCGAGTCGGCGCTCTTCGACTACTTCAAGACGACGTACGGCGATGAGGACAGCGTTGCTTTCCAGCGCGCCCGACGCAACTTTGTTCGCTCCATGGCCGCCTACTCGGTGGTCAGTCTGCTGCTCCAGATCAAAGACCGGTACAACGATGAAGTCGATAACTGATTTTTGTCATTAGGAATCATAATAATTAATTTGCTTTTTTTTTTTTTTTTTTTGGGTTTTTTTTGTCAACGACAGACACAATGGAAATCTGTTGGTGGACGAAGATGGACACATTGTGCACATTGACTATGGGTTTTTGCTTGAAAGTTCGCCCGGTGGCAACATTGGATTTGAGCCGGACCTCAAGGTAAACATTAAGAGAGCACTTCATGACGCGAGTTGGAATTGACAGTCAATTGTAGTTGACGCACGAGATGGTAATGGTGATGGGCGGCGACATTAGTGACTTTACTGAGCTGACGACGCGCGCGTATCTGGCTGCGCGCCCATACGAGCCGGCCGTCACCAGTCTGGTGACGCTCATGCTGGACTCGGGCCTGCCTTGCTTCCGCACGCCCAAGGTTCTTCAGGCGCTGCGCCACCGCTTCCAGGTACAATTAATAATAATAATAATATTTTTATAAATTATAATTATATTTTTTCGGTCTGTAAAGCGATCTCCTCCTGACGCATATTATTCTTTTTTTCATCGCAGGTGGACAAGACAGAGGCCGAAGCGGCTGCCTTTATGGTACAGAAGATCCGCTACTCTTACATGAATCCGCGCACCAAGGTACTGCCACAACACACACACACACACTTGCACCACAAACACACACGAAGACACAGACATGCTCATTTTTTCACCACCCACCCACCCACACACACACACACACACACACATGCGTGCGCGCGCTCGTTTCCGTGTACTCAACTTGATCATGTCATTGTCTTTTTGTGTAGGTCTACGATTGGATTCAGTATATGCAGAACGGCATTCCATACTTTTGAACACACCTTTTGTTTTTCTTTTAAAAATATTATAAGACGTATTTCAATAGAATGAGTTTGAACAATATTAAAAGGGAAGGAGGGGAAGAAAGATAAAAAGCTGTTATTATTGCACGGGACGGGAAGCGGGACGCGGAGGACGCGCAGGTGGGTTAGTCGAGGGAGCACGCGGAGGCTTAGCAGGGCCGGTCGTGGTGGTGGAGCTGGAACGAGGCGCAGGGAGGGCCGGGGCGGCGGAGGTGACGGATGACGGGCGTGGGGCGGGGCGTGGCGGAGCGCCCGTAGCTGACGAGGTGGGGCGCGACGGGGGGCGTGCGTTACCGACACTTGGGTTGCGCGGGACTGGCGCGGACTTACGCGGTTGGCGGGGCACCGAATCGTAGATGTGGCCTGAGGTGGGCCGCGAGGGCGCTTTGCTTCGCTGTTGCTGCTGGAGCGAAGCAATTCGAGCGTCGGCCGCCTGCACGCCAGCCTGCAGTTGGCTTGTCGAGTTCGCTGACTTCTCCAGATAGTTTCCGGGACAGATGCCCGACTTGCGCGTGCGCAGATTCTTGCCTACGTACCAGCCGTCGGCTTGCTGCGAAGTTACGTCGACCTCGTCGCCCGCCTGCAATTCAAGCTCGTCCACTGCATTGGCAGTGTACGCATAGAGCGCACGGTATCGTTCTGGACGCGGACCCGTGCGCGGCGCGGGCGCAGCAGCAGAGGCAGTGGGTGCAACAGTGGGTGCGGCCCGCGAATCGTAGATAGGGTTGTGACCGACGGGCGCGGCATTGGACGCGACCGACGCCGTGTACGACTGCGTCACGTACTTGGTGCGCTGCGAGCGCTTGCGTCGAACCACAAAGAAGATGACAATCAAAACGAGCAGAATGAGACCGATAATTACACCGGCAATGATGCCGCCCGAGGAGGAGCCACCGCCGGAGCCACCGATATTCGGGTCGGGAGGCGTCTCTTCGGTGTAGTCCGTGGTCAAGGCAGTGCAAGCAACCGGGTCAGACGAATTGGTCGGCGACGCAACGCTCATCGACTGGTCCTTCACCGAGAAGGGGCCCTGCAATGGCAAAGTCGAGTCGGTGAACACTTGGCGCTGAGCTGCCGTGGCGGGCAGTGTCAGCAGACCAAACTTTCCCGAAAGGTCACCCATGGCACAAAGATTGGGTGTGCTGGCGGAACAGCCCGACGTAGACGCGCCGGTTGGGTTGAACGCGGTTGCCAATGCGTTGCATCCGCCCGACGAAGCTGCCCCGTCGCGCACACCCCAGCTGTAGGCGCTGCCTGACACAGCGGCGGCGCGACGACGCGACGCAATGCCGACGTCCACCACGAGTGTCGTGTCGCCATTGGGCACGCCGAGTTCCTGCGTCATGATAATGGTCCCGCGCAACTGCCCCGAGCTAAAGGCCACCGTGCCCGTCACGACGGTTGCTCCTTCGCGCTCAAGCGTACCGCACGCAAGTGGAGCGTCCGTGGATGCGTCCGTGAGCACAATGGAACGGCCCTGTACACTCTGCCGGCCAAACAGCGGCAGCACAAAGGCGGCCACGTCGAAGCTACTCACTGACTGTGTCAGGGACCCAAGGCGGCCAGCAAGATCACCCTGACGACAGGCCTGCTGACGAATGCGTGAGGTGAGCGTGCAGTCTGTGCTGTACGCCGGTTCGGTCGTGCTCACGGCGGCAGGATTGTACACGTCGCCAACGGCGGCTGCATCGCACACGGAGGCACCAGACGCGACCGGCAGCGACTGGACGTACCACTTGGCACCGCCCGCAGGCAAACCTGTCACCGACACGCTCGCCGTGGTGTGGGCACCCTCGTAGTCCTGCGACAAAGTCACGCTGCCCGACACGCCCTGCGAGCCAGTGCCCAACGTTGCTTTGAGCACGCGAGTCTCCTGCACCTGGAGGGTGGCGCACGCGAGACGTTGGGCAACACCAGCGGCACCATGGATGACAATCGAGCGTCCGGCGACGCTGAGCGCACCGGCCAGCGGCAGGCTTGCGTCGACCAGAAGCTGTCGGCTTGAGAGCAACGTGGACACACTGAGCGAACCAAGTTTGCCACTTTCATCGCCAATTTCGCATGTGGCAAAGGGAGCGGCGGCATCACAGTCGTAGGCACCGACGTCGGCCGTGGCACGCGCAGTCGGGTCATAGTGAGCACCCGTCGACTGACACCGGTCGGCAAGCGAACTGTGCTGACTACCGTCAGACCCAACCGGATCCATGTGGACGTGCCAGTTGTGGCCCGACGTGGTGCCCAGCGTGGCATTCGCCTGAGCGAGACTCCATTCGACTGTAGTTGACGAGAAGGGCGACGCGGCCACCTGGCGCAGGGTAATCCAACCGCGCACAGGCCACACGAAGCTTGCCGTGACCGTGGTTGGCGAGCCAAAGAAGCCAACGGTGCCGCAGGCGAGCGACGCGAATGTATTTGCAGCCGACATGGTGATGTGGACTGAGCGTCGCGAAATGGCATGACGGCCAAAGAGCGATATGGTCGGGTCGCTGAGACCCGTCATGATGCCATTGGGAGGAAGAGTGCCAAATTTGTTGACAAAGTCTCCGGCGGCACATGCAGCCCAGCGTGACGGAGCGGTACTCGTGCACGCTGTGTCGTAGTCGGCGGCGGACCGGCGGCCAAAAGGATCGTAGAGTACCGAAGGGCAGTCGGTGGGTGACGCTACGTTGGTGCCCGTGTTGTCATCGATAGAGGGAAGCGTACGCATGTACCACGGATTGGGGCCACCCGACAGGTCGCGCACGTCCACGTCAATCGTCACCGGGTCGGTGAGGTACACCTGCGAAAATGTAATAGTCCCCGACACACCGCCCATGTTTACCTGCGCCGTAACTTCGCGGGCGGTCAGCTGCGTGATGGTGGCACACGCAAAGCGCGCCGAGCTTCCAGGCAGGTGGATAACAACGGAGCGCATGACAATGCTCTCCGAGCCCGACAGTGGCAAGTTGCCAATGGAGTAGAGGAGTTTGGAGGCACCAAGTGCTGGTAGCACGACAGGCTCCGACTTGCCGGTGAGATCGCCTACCTCGCACGCATTGGGTGTCGACGGAGAGCACGCAGCCGCATACGCAGCCGCATTTGACGTATCCACGCCGCTCGGGTTGTAGTGGCCACCGACCGACTGGCAGCGATTGCCGGACGAGAGAAGCGCGTCGGCGTCGGCGCCCACCGCATTCGAGTGCACATGCCACGAGACGCCGGGCGCCTCAAAGTTCTGTGATGTCCAAAGATCAAGGAAAACAGTGGTGGGCGCCAAGGGATCATTGGCAGCCTGACGGAAGGTGATGGTGCCTTGCGCGTCGTCAGTGTCAAAGTAGGCGACGGCTGTGACAAGCTCGGCGGCGGTGGCACCATTGTAGCCGAGCGATGCGCACGCCAAACGCGTACCCAACGTGCCACTGTGCAACACCACACTGCGACCGGCCACTGCATCGGGCCCAAACAGCGACAGCGAATAGTCAAACCATTCGCCGTTGGCATTCGCCGCAAGGTCACCAAACTTACCCGAGAGATCGCCCACCTCGCATGAACCAAAGCGAGTGGGTGCGGTGGGCGAACAGAACGTCGAGTAGTCGACGGCCTGCGCGTCCACCGCAAACGGATTGAAGTGTCCGCCAATCTGGTTGGCGTCGCACGAGAAATCGACCACAGGAAAGTTGTGAATGTGCCATGGGTTGGGCGTCTGGACGGCGCCCGTGAGTGACACGGTGATGCGCGTGGGCGAGCGCGCGTCTACCTGCTCCAACGTCACAGAGCCATAGTAGGTGTTCATGGCGAACGTCGATGTGATGGTGCGGGCCACCAGTGGCGTTGTTGATGCACATGAACTCACCTGTGTGCCCTGGTTTTCCGTGAGTAGCACGAGGCTGCGCGTGAGCACAGAGAAATCGCCACCGAGCGGCAATTGCTCGTCGGTAAAAAAGTACTGTGTCGAAGAAGCACCGGCGGGTGCCGAGAGCCGACCATGTTTGCCAGTGAGGTCACCAACCGCACACGCCGTGGGCGAGTCAGTCGAGCAGCCACTGAGACCAAACAGACCGACGGGGTCGTAGACACCGCCAAGCGAGGTGCACGAGCCATCGGCACTGGGGGCATTCGTGTAGACACCCCAGCCATGATCCACGCTGGGCTGTGCCGGATCCGCATTGTGCAGTATCACGTGCACCGTCGACTGCACATCGTCGAGTTTCCGCAGTGTGACGGAGCCCGTAACAAGTCCCGAGGCCGACTGGACGCTGCTCACGACGACTGTCTGTGCCACCTCGGTCGGATAGGCGATGGTACCGCACGCAATCGAGTCGCCCCATAAGCTCTCGTTCGCCGACAGCACCACGCTGCGGCCGACCACGGCGCGTCGTCCAAACAGCGTCACACTGTAGTCGAAGTAGCCGTTGGGTGCCGACGCGGACGCATCGACGCTGGTGAGCGTACCATACTTGCTGGAGAGATCACCAACAGCACAAAGTCCCTCGTGTGTGTACGTGCCGGGTACACAGCTAGCATTAGTGACACTCTCTGGGTTGTACACATCTCCAACGGCGTCGAGAGTGCACTCGCCAAGGGCGCCCACGGGGAACTCGCGCAGACTAAATGCACGTGCGCCAGTGAAGCCCACAAGGTAGGGCGTGATCAAAGTCGGGTCGGCGGCGTACGCCTGGGTAAACATGACCGAGCCGGAGACGCCCTCGTTGCCAAAAAAGTAGGCGCTCAGCGAGCGTGGTTGCAGCGGAACAAGGTCGGCGCAGGCAACGCGTGGTCCACCGCCGTTGGCAGCGTGAATCACAACGGAGCGATTGAGGACGCTCAGGGAGCCTGACAGAGGCAGCTGCACATCGGTGTACATAACCTTGGACGAGCCGGTAGAGGGTACAGCGAGGAGCCCATGCTTGCCCGAGAGATCACCGAGCTCGCACGCAAGCGGAGTCGTCGGCGAGCAGAGTGTCGCATACGCCGGGGACGATACGTTCGCCTGAAGCGGGTTGTAGTGGCCGCCGGCGGAGAGGCAGCGCTGCGAAAGGGTCGCATCGGTGGCGTCGGTGCCAACCGGGTCAGTGTGCACATGCCACTTGTGACCCGACGTGGGCACGGTCAGGGCTGCATTGACATACTCAATGTCGACAAGGATGGTAGTTTCGGCGTCGGGCATGCCGGCCGGCTGACGCAACGTGATGGTGCCCACAAGGTCTGGCAGTTGGAAACTTGCAGTTGCCGTGGTGATGTCGGTGGTGGGGTAGCCGATGTTGGCGCAGCCAACACGCGCACCGGTGGTACCTGCATGCATGACAAAGCTGCGACCCATGACAGAAAGTCGTCCAAAGAGAGGCAGGTGGAAATCAAACCATGTTTGCGGCGTGCCCGACACAAGGTTGCCAACCTTGTTAGAGATGTCGCCGAGTTCGCAGTCGCGAAAGCGTGTTGGCGAGCTGAGCTGACAGCGCGTCGAGTAGTCGGTGTGATTGACGTCGAGTGGGTCGTAGTGACCGCCGACTTGCGTGGCACCGCAGCTGCCGTCGAGGGTGGGAAACTGGTGGATGTGCCAAGGGTTGGGAGAGTCCGGAATGCCAATGAGAGTCGACGTCAAAATGGTGGGGTCGGTGACAAGCGTCTGTTCGGCGACGATCACACCGGCCTGGCCGCTCAGGGAAAATACCGAGCTGAGACGGCGTGGCGCGAGGGTGTCGAGGGTGGCGCATGCAAGGCGAGGGCTCGTGGCGTTTGCTGCGTGAATAGTGATGCTACGGTTGGCAACGGAAAAGTCACCGTCGAGCGGCAAATCGACGTCGGTGTACATGTAGCGGCCGGGAATGGCAATGTTGCCCAAACGGCCACTGAGGTCACCCAGCTCGCAGCCGGTAGGCGTCGCTGGGCTACAAAGCGTGGCGTACAGAGGCGATGACGCATTGACGTTGCGTGGGTTGTAATGACCACCGGCTGACTGACACGAGGTATCGTCGGGCGGCGACACGGCAAAGTCGTGAACGTGCCACTTGTGCTCAATGGTCGTGGTCGTCATGTTCGGATCGGCGTAGCGAACGTCGACAAATACAAGGGTTTCGGCAGTGGGGTCATCGCGAGGCTGGCGCAGTGTAATGGAGCCGCGGAGGGGAGAGGCGTCGTCAAACGTAGCGCGCAGAGTAGTGTACGCCGTGAGGTATGTGACGACGGCGCAGGCGGCAATGGCGTCCGACGCTCTGTTGTGGACGGCGAGAGTACGGCCCACAATGGAGTCGCTGCCAAACAGCGGTGAGTTGTAGTCGGCCCAGACGGTGGGCACAGTGTTGCTGGGGGTGAAGACGCCGTGCTTGGCGTACAGGTTACCCACAGCGCAAAGGCCGTAGCCCGCGTTGTAGGCGGGGGGTGGCGAGCCGTTTGAACAGGTGGCAGCGTTGGTGGGGGCTGCACGGGCATTAGTCGGGTCATAGATGGAGCCTAGTTGAGCGGCGGGGCACGAACCGTCGCCGACGGTAAGAGGAAGAGCATGGAGGATGAGGGCCGTGTCTTGATCGGGACCACTGACGCTCACCGAGACAATAGTGGGGTCGTCGGAAGTCATCTGCGAGAAGGAGACGACGCCTGCGACCGGGCCTGTAAAGAAGACGGCCTGCGCGATGCGGGGCACAACGGGAGCGAGGGTGGCGCAGCCGAGACGCGGAGCGCCAGCGTTGTCGGTGTGAATCACAATGGAGCGACCCGAGACAGAATTAGGGCCGCTGAGGGGCAGTTGGATGTCGGTAAACATGCGCTTGTTTGCGGCTGTCCAGGGAATAGACATGTTGCCATGCTTGCCCTTGAGGTCGCCGAGTTCACAGCCAAGCGGGGTGGTTGGGGAGCAGAGGGAGGCGTACGCGGGCGACGACACGTTGACGCCGAGCGGGTTGTAGTGGCCACCGGCTGACTGACAGCGGCTCTGGAGGCTGGGCACAGCGGCGTCGTCGCCCACTGCGTTGACGTGCACGTGCCACTTGTGCCCAAAGGTCTGCAGGGCCGTGTCCGGATAGGCAATGTCAACCAGGATGGTAGTCTCGGCGTCTGGCTGGTTGCGAGCCTGACGAAGTGTGATGGTACCAACAATGGGTGTGGTAAAGGTAGCGACGACGGTGTCGACCTGGGCGCTCTCGTAACCAATGCTCGCGCAGCCGACACGCGAGTTGTCGACATTGCTGTGCAGCACTATGCTGCGACCCATCACGGCGTAGCGTCCAAAAAGGGGCGTGTTAAAGTCGAGGTAGGTGGCGGCAGAGGCGGACGCGAGCAAACCCCAGCGACCCGAGATGTCGCCGAGCTCGCAGGCAGAAAAGCGATAGGGCGACGAGGGCGAACAGACGGTGGCGTAGTCAGTGTGATTGACGGCGAAGGGGTCGTAGTGGCCACCCACAACGACGGCGGTGCACAGGCCGTCGACGACCGGGAAGCGATGGATGTGCCAGGGGTACGGGGCGTCGGCGGCGCCCTCGACGAAGGCGGTGATGATGGTGGGTGACCAGGCGTTGAGCTGCGACATTACGACCGAGCCAGAAACACCATTGCGTGCAAAGACCGACGTGAGGGTGCGTGGCACCGCCTCGACAAGGGAGGCGCACGCAAGACGGGGTCCGCCACCGTCCGCAATGTGAATCACCATGGAGCGACCTGTGACGCTCTCGGGGCCCGACAGCGGCAGATAGGGATCGGTGAAAAGCTGCGTGGCGGGCAAATCAAGTCGACCAAAGTAGCCCGACTCGTCCCCAACCTCGCAAAGGCTCTTGTTGGCGGCACAACCTGCGGCATAAGCGGGTGCGGTGGTGTTGACATTGAAGGGATTGTAGTGACCGCCGGCAGAGAGACAGCGCTGCGCCGTGGCTGTTGTCTCCAAAGCGTCGCTGAGCTGCACCGCATTGACGTGCACGTGCCACTTGTGACCGAGAGAGGCAAGTGACGAGTCGTTGGCGGCGGCAAGGTCGACAAGGATGGTGGTGGGTGCAGAGGGGTAATCGACGGGCTGTTGCAAGGTGACGGTGCCGGCGAGGGGCGAGCCGACGGGAAAGGTGGCCACCACCGTCTTCAAAGGGGTATTGGCATAGACAATAGTGGCACATGCGATGGGTGCGCCGTCCGCCCCGTGCACAACCACCGAGCGCCCCACAATCGAGTCGCGCGTGAGAAGCGACACACTCGCGTCCACATACGACTGCGTCACGCCGTTCTCCAGCACACCAAACTTGCCTGAGAGATCTCCAACGCTGCACGTCGACGGAAGTGACGCATTGCAAGCGGTAGAGACGCTAAGAGAGCGAGAGGGGAGATAAAAAAAAAAAATCACGTCAATTTACTTTTTCATTTTCTTGTCTCACTTTGTGGGGTTGTAAGGAGTGCCGGCGGTCGAGCAATCGCCAGTGATTGGGAGTTGATGGACATGGTAAGCGCCAGCGCCGACCGGTAGGTTGCGCACGGTGGCGCTGACGCTCGTCCCGTTGACTGTTTGGGCAAAGTCAATGGAGCCCTGGACGCCGCCCAAGGGGCTGACGAAGACCGCCGTTGCCGAGAGGCCTGAGGGGAATGTGGTGGGGGGAGAGGGAGGAGGAGGATAGGTTGAGGATAACGAGTGAGAATATACAATGACAATTCATACTGGAGAGGTCGGCAGCGTCTGCCAAGGCCAGCAAGGCAGAGAGAAACACAAGGCGGCCAAGCAGCTGGTGGGTCATGGTTTCGACGAAGATGAAAAATATTATTATTTTAATAATATTATTATTTTGTCTTGACTCTTATCAGAGTGAATTTTAATTATAAATATGACGTAGTGTTCATCATACAAGATGAAAGAATATGGTACATGCGGGGAATGACTGCTAAGTGTGAGATGATCTTGGATGTTTGCTACTCTGAGGAGGCGGAGCGAGTTTCGGACCGCTTGCGGCCAAGAAGAGCCTTGAGGGAGGAGAAGATCCCGCCGCGACGGCCGCCTGACGTGTCCGAGACGGCGCGTTTGACGGATGTGGGAGAGGAGGGGAGCGAGTTGGATGTGGAGGTGCCGGCTACCAATGACAGGGCCGCAGTGGAGTCATCCAGAACAGCGCTGGCACTGTGGGAGCGGGTGGGAGTGGAGTCAGGGGGGCTGAGAGGGGACGGTGCGGTGATGACGACTGAGGTGAGCGTATGGGCAGGAGAACGAGTCGTCGTGCTTGAAGTGGTGGGAGCGAGAGGCGATCGCTTGCGCAGAGCTTGTGCGTCGTCGGAGCGGGTACGGGCAATCTTGAGGCGTGCAATGTTTGACGTCTGCTTGTCCTGCGTAGTAAGCGTGTTGGCGCGGCGCATGCTCGTCTCCACTGCCTGTTTCTTGCGCATCGACTTGTCGCGCTTGCGCTCCCCCATCTCTGCCCGTGCCAAAATATCCGACCGTAAAAAGCGCGAGTAGGGGTCGTGTTGCATCAGCGAAAAAACCGCCTGCACAATCGAAAAACAATGAAAACACAAGGTCACAATGGTGTTGGTGTGTGTGTGTGTGTGTGTGTGTGTGAGGGTGTGTGTGTGTGTGAGTGTGTGTGTGTGAGGGTGTGTGTAAGGGTGTGATGCCAATATAATCGCTTGTAACGGGTACCTCTGCTGCAGCGTCAAATGTTGTAATGTCTCTGGAGGCATAAAGCCGCTCAAGGTTGTCGCGGACGGACGCCGTGACGTTGATGGCGAAGGAGGCGGCCGAGTCGACGTGCGGCGACTCATTGATGAAAATATCGTAGATTTCGGTCACAATTTCGAGGATGATACTTCGGGCAACGCCCTTCTTGTGACATCGCTGCAGTGCGCCGACTGCCCGCCAGAACATGATGTTCTCTTCGCTGCACTCGCCGCGCAGATACCGTTCAAACAGCGCCAGGCCAAAGGGATCCGACACAAGTCCATTGAAGGACTCTCGCCACACAGCAACACGTCTGCGCAAACAGAAGATGGGATACGTGTTAATAAGAAAACATCGAGAGCGTATGATGTGTGCGAGTGCGTATGATGTGTGAAATATGTGCGATGTAATACATATAATATAATATAATATGTGTGTGTGTGTCTATGATGTATTATGTGTTGTTGTTGTTGTTGTTGTCGTGTGTGTGTGTGTGTGTGTGTGTGTGTGTGTGTGTGTGTGTGTGTGTGTGTGTGTGTGTGTGTGTGTGGGTGGGTCTCGGGGCGTGTCGCCACTGACGAGCGGGTGTGGATTTCGCGAGGACCGTACTTGACGCGCGCCTTGATATTGCCCGCGACCCCATCAAATGCCTTCTGTACGCTCTCCACGTTCATCGTAGGACTTAACAGCGAGTCTTCGGCACTCCCGGGAGCCGCCTCGCGTGCTTTGAGGAGAAGACCCGCGTACTTGGACAGCCCTAAGCAGTCGGTGGAAAGGTACGTAAGAAGATGCGACAATAAAAAAAAAAGGGAAACGTCAACACAAAATAAAAAGAAGATAAAAGGGAAAAGGACAAAGGGAAGGCGCAGGAGCGATGTCACATATGGACAGGGCGACGGTGCGGCAGTCGACGCGAAGACCCGCACGGGCTGGGCGGAAAGCGGTCACAGGAGAAAAGTGAACTCTTGTCCCTCTGCATTTGCGATGGGGAGGGTCGCACGAGCCACGGCGCGCGCCACACACACCTTCGCTCTGCTGCGAGTCAAGCCAGGACGACGCGTTGCCCAGCATCTGGCTCTGTAGCAGCATGGGCAGACCAAGACTGTCTCGCCGCCGTCCTGCATCCTCAGACACGCCCATCTGGTCGCTCATGGTGCTTCGGACAACACTCGTCAAAGGGGAGGTCGTCCAAAGAGCGCAGTCGGTCAGCGCGCGATGAATTTATTATTGATAATTGAACATTAACATATTTTAACATCGTTCGTCAAAATATATTCACCTTAAATTTTTCCTTTTCACACAGATCGTAAACTCATAATTTTAATTTTTACTTCAGTTGTCCTTTACTCGGACTTAGGCATCGAGCGACACTTTTCCATTGGCACATACAATGCTGCCGCGATGTATTCGCCTGCCACACACCGAAGAGAGTTTCATCAAAACAACGACGTCGCTGGTCGACGCAGGCGGCACCGAGCCGTTGGCGACGTCGGCAGACGGTGTTGGGGGTGGGGCTGAGGGTCCTATTGCTGCTGCTGCTGCTGCTGCTGCGTCGCAAGTGTGTGGTCTGTGCCAAAAGCAAATCGCATCGTACACCTGTCCACGCTGTGCCACTCCCTACTGCTCCCTCGGCTGCTATCGAGGCGCAGCGCACGCCTCTTGCTCCGAAACGTTCTATCGCAACAGTTGCGAAGAGGTGATGAGTGATGTGACTGCGACAAGGGACGAGCGAGAGAAGATGGCCCATATTTTACGTCGTGTGCACGAAGAGGGTCAGCGCCACGAACAGGCTGTGTTGGAGGCGTCCGACGTGCTTGATGGCAAGCGAAACGCCTCTCTTGGCGAGGACGGAGCCACTGGAGTGGACTATGAGGGCGCCGGCGACGACGACGACGACGACGACGACGACGGGACCGAGGAGGATGAGACTGAGAACGTGTCGGATCTGGCCAGTCGTTTGGACGGGGTTGTACTTGATAGTACCGACGAGGTATGGGCGCGATTAACAGAGCGAGAACGAAAGGAGTTTCTTCGTGCCGTGACCGATGGGCGTCTTGCTGCCGATCATGTGGGCGTGTGGCAACCCTGGTGGTTACCCTCAAGTGAACCCGACTGGCCTGCACTTGCGGCCGAGCACGCCAGTGTGGCCTCACGTGAGGCTATTGAGGCAACACGCGCCCGTGCCAACCCCCTGGTACGCTTTAATCTTGTCGATGCTCTTTTGGCATACGTCTATGTGATGCGGGCGAGCAATGGTAGTTGGCATGAGGCGGGTGCGCTCGCGTGTGCTCTCTCTCTCACGCACCTCAGTGCGGCGCTCGATGGCTCGCCTGAGTGCTCCTCAACTGCTCACGACACTGCTCTCAGTGCCATCCAATCGTGCCAGATGCGCGCACAGCAACAGCCTCAACAGCAACTTGTGGATGAAGGCTCACTGCTACCCATGGACGGTCTGTCGCACCCTTTAACGCTGCATGGTCTGCTCGACGACGTGTGTGCGCTGCTGGAAGGCGCACCAACAACACCCACGCGTGCATCGCCCATTCTACATGCTCTCAGCGACACAGTGGCTTTGTTGCGCACCGCCCGCACTCCTTCCAGTGGTTCTGCCTCTGTGCGTCTCCTCCTGCGTCGCAGTGCCCACCGTGCGCTCTTCCTGCTTGCCTTTGCTGCATCCCTCCCCGCACAGGCCCGCGCGACGCTCCTCCTTGACACGCGCACTGCTCAGAGTATCCTCCACACAGAGCACCGCGATCGCCAGCGCGACGCAGAGGCCGTCACTCGCCGTCCACGAATTGAAGTCGTCTCCTAACATGGGAAGAAACGAGGATTGTATATGTTGTATTGATACAGAAACCAAAAAATATTGCAGTTTTTTTTGATTAGTGGGCTGCTTGAACTACTGCACACAATGCCTGTGCAAGGCCACAACTCTACAAAAGCAAGCCACATGAGAAGGAAAAGCGAGAGAGGAGAAAGAAAAAAAGTGATAGAGAGAGAGAGAAACATAGTGATAGAAAGAGAGAAACAACATGATCGAATGAGAGAGTGTTGCGAAAAAAAAGTGGCGTACCCGCACGGCAGCATCAAAGGGCGCCAGGGTGTTACCGGTCGGGTTGGCCAGCGAAATTGCCGACTGCACTCGACCCGCAGGCGTCACGTGCAGTAGCCAGGTGAACACGTAGGGCGAGCTATGAAAACATCAGTGCAACACAGGAGAAAGACGATAGAGGTGTGACGTTGCATACCTTGACACAATGTGCAGCAGTGCGCCTGTGGTGCCGTGTGGCAGTAAGATAGTGTCACCAAAGCGCTCGCGCACATGTTCAAATAAATGACGTCGCTGTTGCCGTAACTCGGCGTACGCCACAAGTGTCTGTAGGAGTGGAAGGAGCAGCGCTCGTCGTTGGACACTGCGACAGCATCAGAGGGGCGAGTCACGCTTTCTTGACTTCATCACTTACTTCTCGACAAAGGCAGCACCAATTTCAGCAAGAGCATCGTCAGGAAGATGTACATGAAGATCAACGACACGCAAGTCGGAGGCGACGACGTCAAAGTCAATGGCAAAGCGAACCCCAAACGAGTGCCCCGCGAGTTCAACATGCCGTACACGCCGTGGCTCCGGTCCGTCGTCACGCTCTACAATGGCACTTGTCTTCGACTCAAATGTGATGCCAGTGAAGGCGGCAAGCGATCGCAGTTGTGTTGTCAAGTTTTGCTGCAAGAAACAACAGTCAGAGAGGCGGCAAGGACTCCTTGTAGCGCTACCTGCTCCGATTCCGCCTTCTCAACGTCTTCTCCCCCTTCCAAATCCACAGAAGCGGTATTCGACGTCATCAACAGATGGTTGCTACGCCCAAAAAAGAGCAGTGCAAGTGAGTGTGTCGTTAGACACTTTGCTCTCTTGTTTCACACACACACACACTCTCTTTCTCTCTCTCTCTCTCCCAAACGCCCTTGCCGCATCCCTCCTTACATAATTTCGTCGGTAGCCATTCTTCCGCCATCCTCATCAAGGGACTCCAACTCATTCTCGAGTTCGACAATGTCGTTCTGACGGTGCGCGCCAAAATCAAAAAATAATAAAACAAACCATCGGTTTTGTGGCAGACGACGGGAAAGGGAGGCCCTCGGTGCCGTCATACCTCAAGGTGTGCAATGCGATCGACCAGCTGGCGTCTCTCTCGCTCTTCCGCGCTCTGAGGAACTTGCGTTGACGTCTGCTGACGAGAATCCAATCGTTGCAGCTTCACAGTGTCCGCCAGGGCCTTTCCCGTCGCCTCCCATACATCAGAAGATGCCATCGTTCAAAAAAAGAGGACGGGGGGGTTCTCGTAAAAAAGAATGATCACAATTCAAAGTTATATTTCAAACGGGTGAACCGTGAAAGAATTTTCCAATTTATTCTAAATGCCTGCTCAATAATGACAAATACAGTTCGTGTATGGACAGGTGTGAAGTACATCATGCATTCCAATAATAGCTACAAGTAAGGCGCCCACCCAATGTACATGGCGCTAAGGTTTCCAATGTCAGTCGCGTCCGCAATAAGTTTTTGCACCTAAACACACAGAATTTGAGTTCATCTCAGTGCCTATCACATACAAAAAATCTTTTTGTTTTTCATAAACAGTACCTGTCCCTCCACACTGAGGGGAAGACCAGTCGAGGCACGGCCTTGGACGCGCTTCTCAATGCTCTGAAGGGTCTTGAGGGCCTCGGCATTGCGGTTAGAATGAACACCCGTTGCTGTCGAAGCGGCAGAGGCACTCTTGCTCTTGCCCTTAACGCGACCGTCGTCCTTGTTCCACTCGAGCAGTGGATCGTAGATGAAGGGCATGAGAACGGCAAGGACAGAGCCACTCTCGCTGCGCAACACCCGCAGCGTGACCTCGCCCATCCGCCGAAAGGCCCCCTCGTAGCCGCAAGGCCCCAGTGCATCAACCATGTTGTTGGTAAGGCGGAAGGGCACGCGCTCGGGCGTCAGGAAGGTGAGGCCCTTGAAGAAGAGACAGTTGAAGTCGACGTGCATTGCGGCGCCCGTCTCCTGGTCCAGCAGAATGTTCTCAAGGTGGCGATCACCCAGGCCAATAATCCACCCGACAATGCTCATGACGGCGGCGGTGCGCGCAAACGTCTGACGCGCCGCATACCAGGCGGTGGGGTCGGGGAACTGCCGCATAAACCACATGTAGAGGACGGGTGGGTAGCGCGGGAGGATCTTGTCGACAAAGAAGTCGTGAACAGGTGCGAAGTTCTTGTCGGGCGTGGCCTCCGCCTTCGTCTTGAGACTCTTCAACTGATCGTAGAGTGCATTGAGCTCGCGTCCGGACACATAGCACGAAAGATTCTTGTAGATGCGCACAAGCAGGTGGCGCAGACCGGCCGTATTGGGCACCCACTCTATGATGCCGCACTTGTCATCGAGCGGCACCACGGCGTACGTGAGGATGCGCAGGCGCCGCCGACGCGCGTCCGGGTCGCGCAGCAGCAGACGGTTCACCATGGTGCTAAAGTCCATCATACGCGCATCTTTGCGCATGTCATCGTCCGGCTTACACATGAGCGGGTATTTGCGCCCGTCCGTCGTGAGCACACTCAGTTTCTTGGGACGCTGCAGCGACGATAACACCTCGACCGTGTCGGCAAAGCCCGTAATCATGGGCAAGTCATCGGGGAACGCCTTGTGCTGGCTGTGCTGCGCGGCACTCATTGGCAACGAACCCATCATGGAGCGCTGCAGCGGCATCAGCACGACGCCCGCAATAGCTGTCAACGAGCGCGCAAACGAGCCGAAATTGGACTTCATCGACAGCGTCGTGACCCCCTTCGACGTCGGCTTCACACTCATGGCCAGGAGTCCATCGGTGAGCGTGACGTACGCCTTTTGGCGACGAGTAAAGTCGGGAATGCGCGAAGCACGCGCGTACAGCTCCTTGCAGCGCGCCTGGCGACGAGGTGTGCTCGACTTGAACATGGCCATGGTGTGCCACAACAGATGGCATGGCCAGGCGCGCGCAAGTCGCTCCAGCAGCTCATCTAGTAGGTCGCAGACGTCTTGCGACTCATGACACATGCGCGAGACCAGCTGGGGCAATGCTGTAAACAGCTGGTAGTCGTGTATGTTAGTGAGCATATTACGCATGCTCTTGTTGAGCCCCTGCACCGTCCACTGACCGCCGCCACTAGACCCACTGGACGACCGCGAAAAAGACCCACTGCTACGCGACGACGCAGAGGCCGCCGTCGAGTCAGCCTGGCCGCACAGCCGCTCGGCCTGATCGAGCCACACGGTGAGCAGACGCGGCATCGACTCATAAATGTACTTGTTGCCGTTCTTGAGCGCCGTCGCGTAGTTGCTCACGACGAGCATCACCAGGCGCTGCGTGTTGCTCCCCTGCACAGGATGGTCTTTAAAGATTGCATCGTAGTACTTGGCCACAAAGAAGTGGCACTTTTCCGAAGCCTTGTTGAGATCAATGGCATTCTTAAAGCCCGAAATGATGTCATTTGAGTGCGCCAGTGACGACTCCATTCGCCAGCGCGTCAGGCGCAAGTGCGTCTTGGCACGCATCTCAGGTGACTCAGCATCGACGGTGCGCTCCTGAAGAGCCAGCTGCTCTTGCAGCAGCCGCATTCCGTCGAGCATGTCGCCCTGAGTCCACAACACCTTGGCATGCTCAATGTAAACGCTTGCACTCGTCCCGTGCGTGTTCATCACCGCATTGTACGCCGCCTGCACCAGGCCGTCCTTACGCGCATTCCGCGCCAGCATCAGCCAGCATCGATTGCCAATCTCCGTCGAGGTGGCGTCGTCTTCGGTGAACGAACTCATCACGCGCATCAGATGCAGCAGCGGCTCGCGCGTCCGGTAAGAGGACCGCGTCAATCGCACACGCTTTTCCCACAAAAACAGCTCTGCCCCTCGTCCCAACACCACGGCCGGTCCGTCTGCGTCGCCCACGCCCGCTCCTTGGGCCACGACATTTTGAGTCATTTGCATAAAATCCGAAACAACGGCCGTTTTGTTGCTAGCGGTGGTGGAGGACCGTTTTTGGACAATGCAGGGTGCGACGCGACGCTCGAGCTCGGCAAGCATTTGTAATTGAACAACGTGATCATAGGCGCGCTCGTAGCTACCGTGCTCAAGGGCGGCCGCCGACAGCAGTGGCATGCAGTCGTCGAGGGCTGCGTTGACGTGTGCACGAAAGGTCGCACGTTCACCACGACGTGCACTCAAGAGGGCGCGACCAAGGCTGAGCTCAAAGGAACGCGGCGACTCACACGCGTCCACGTACGTCTCAAGCGCACTCCAAGAGCCCAGGCGCCAGGCCGCGCGCACTCGGTGCACATTGAGATCACTCTCCCAGTCGGCATGGTCGCGAAGCAGGCCATTAACGTGGGCCGTCACACTCTCGTAGCGGCCCAAATGACCCAGACAGCGCAAGAGACCATCGTGGTGCGCGAGTACATTGGGCGCGTGCGTCAGTTGCTGTTCGTGGCACGTCATGGCTGCATCCCATCGACCAATGCTCTCGTGCTCCAACACGCGTTCTTCCACCTTGCTGGGCACCTTGCGCACCGCGGCTACACCCAGGATGCCGTCGCCGTCCGACTGAGCCTTGTACACTTGTTGCAACAGCGAAAGCTTCTCCTGCAGACGTGCCTCGCGTCGTGTGTGTAATTCCTTGAGCGCTTCGCTCGAACGTGTTGTGCCAGTAAAGCACGGTCGTGTCGCGCGGGCGTCCCAGCGCCAGTACGTCTCGAGATAGAGTAGGGCGCGCGCTGTCGAGTGAAAACGTAGCGCCGCGTCCGCAAGTCGGTCGAGCCCAATGGTCAGGATAAACGTTTGCACTGCGCCGCAGGCTTCGCGTGCGCTCACGCGTGTGTCATGCATCATGTGAAGGGTCCACTTGAGAAGAAAGTCCATGACGGAAAAGAGAGTTTGCATGGCCATGTGACGCATACCATTGGCACCTGCGCCAGCTGGCATTGACGTGACAACGCTTGTCGAGTCGGGCATGTCGTCACCCGCGCTGCCACCTCCCTCGACATGCTTGCTGTTGTTGCGCAAAATGCTGTTAATTTCGAGGTGCACCTCGGCGACAAGATCGGCTCCACCATGAGCAATGATAATGAGGAGGAGACGCGGCAGGAGAAAGAGAGCGGAGGGAACGTCGTCCTTGATGAGGCCACCAAAGGCAGTGTGGACCTCGGGCTGCTTGCACAGATTGCGACACTTCCAGTTCAGTTCGCCCGCCCAGATGTGAATCCAGTCGCGAAACGAGGCGTTCGGATCGCCAATCATGCTGCCATAGATCGGCAGGGTAACCGACGTGTAGCGCTGGCGCCCTTCGTAGTGACTGTTGAGCAGGGGATGAATATCGGCACGCACGGCCAACGGTAGACTGCACCAAAAGGTAGAGCCGGCGTAGCGACGCTTCTCCGTGTCATTCGGTTGCAAAGGCAGCGCACGGTCGCACTTGCACATTTTCAAAAGAAGCTCTTGAATGGCAAACGCAGCGCGGTCTTGCGCACGAGCGTCTTGTGCCGAGCGAAACGCACGCACAGCATAGTCACGAATCAAGGTGTTTACCAGCGCCTCGGTGATTTCGATCGCCTCGTCCCCTTCTTGCCAGGCTGCCACGGTCGTGAGCAGCAAAGACCCACGCGGTGCTGCTGCTGCTGCTGCTGCTGCTGCCGCCACCGCTGTTCCAGCTGGTGCCACATCGCCTGCCGCTGCTGCCGCACTTGTGTGGGCCTTGTTCGATGGGGGTACCAGCGCCGATCGATGCATCAGCGACGAGAGGGTCGCGTCGGAGGGTAATCGACCAGGATCGACAGCACCCACCTGACCAAGACACTGACCCACAAGACGTAGCACATCAGGATTGGTGTCACGACAGGCAAGCATGAGCGATTGCACAAGTACCCCCACCGAGACGGGCACCGTCTCGTAGTTGAGAATTAGATTGACAAGGGTGGCGCGGTGTTCGCACAGCACGGAGTACAGCTCGCGCAGTGCCGCAGTGCGAACATCTTCAAATTCGCTGCGAATGCCACGCGAGAATCGCTCCAGCGTCAAGCTGAGTTGTTCTTCAAGCGACGCATGCTCCGGCGGCGCTCGTGCCTTGGTGAGCACTGCGAGGATGGGAGCGAGCGCGGGATCGTCGCTGGGCACGCCGAAGATGTGATTGAGGTGCTCCTTGAGCGCCGCACGATTGTCAACAATGAGGTAGGAAAGGGTGCGCAGCGCAATACCACGACAGAGTCGACTCTGACCGAGAAGCCGCACAAGGGCACACACAATTTGCGGCAGTACTGGTCCGAGCATGGCCGGCTTGAGGCGTCGCACAAACACATCCCAGCAACGACAGCAAGCGGCGCCCAACTCGGAATGAGTGCTCGTGAGATTGAGCAGGCTGATCACCTTGGAGCGCAGCGGTTGCAACTCGGAGGCATCAAGCAACTGAATGAGCGCCGCCAGCGACTCCACCGTCTGACGACGGTCCTGATCGCAATCGGGAAAGTACATTTTTGACGTGAGAAACACCATGATGCCCAAGGTGAAGGGCCGCAACAGCTGACTTGTCTGCTCAGAAGAAAGTTGCGCAGGCGCTGGCCCCGAAGTTTTGTTGTCGTGGGGCGTGAGGAGGCCAAGGACAAATTCGAGACGACGAAGAATGTTTTCGCGAGCGCCAAGAGACGGTTGTCCAAGGCGATCGGCAAGCTGGAGTGCTCGCTCGTCGCAGAAACTCTTGGACGTACCAGTGTACTCGTTGTTGCAGCCATTGGCGTTGTTGTTATTGTTGTTGTTGTTGCTATTGGTGTTGTTGTTGATGTTGGCGTTTTCATGAACATCACCTTCTTCCACATCAATGTCCATAGGAATGGGTCCATCGGGAGCGCGTGGACGAAGTCGAGGCTGCCAATTATCGTCCTTGGCGGCGCCCTCCTCGTCAGCAAACGCCTGCTTGTCCTGCTCGTCTTCCTCCTCGTCGTTGTCGTCATTGGCAAGCTCTTGGGCAACATTGGCGGCGGTGTCGGGGCTACCGAGACGGAAAATAAGAAGGTTGACTAAATTGTCACTTTGAACACCAACGAGCTCGTAGAGTGACAGAGGAGTGTTAAGCTGGAGATTGAGTTTGCGCACCCAGTCGCAATCGGCGAGGTCGGGCAAATCATGAGCGGGTGAGGGTACAAGGAGCACGTTAAAGATGAGGTGCATGTTGTTGACGACAAGCTGATGAACGGAAGTATCGAGAACGGAGGCAAGGTGGCGCATTGCATCATAGCGATCGTGTACCACGAGGTGAGGCATGAGACATGGCAAAGATTTGGTAATGAGTTTGACGGCACTCTTGAGGCCCATGAGGTCGGCTAGCAATTCCAGTGGCGAGCCCGCACCCCCTGCGGCTTCATCAGCATCGGCATTGGCGGCCGTCGTTGCTGGCGCTGTTGTGGGTGCGGCGGCTGTCATGGGCGTAGCTGGCTGAAGTAGAAGGAGACCGTCGGTGAGGAAGGGACATAGCGCTTCGAGGTGAGGCCAAACAAGGGCAACGACGTTGCCGTCGGGTGCGGCGTCACAGAGTTGCGAGGCGGCGAGTGCCCGTACACGTTGCCATTTGTGAGTCAACAAATTGCACAAGTCCATGATGCAAAGCACCTGCAACGCGTCGTGGTGGGTGTTGCGCAAGAGAGTGCCAATGGTCTCAATGACTGTCTCAAAGAGACGCAGTACGTCCATCGGATCGGGTATCGACTCGACAGGGTGGCCGGACGCCGACGAGGTGTGGTGTCCATCCAAGAGGGAAAACCGATCGCTGGCCGCACCCAACACTTGTTGCAGGACTGTGCCCATGGCCGTGATGTGTTTGTCGCCGAGGGTTGGGTTGCATGCAAGTGTGGCAAAAGCCTGACCGGCGCACACACGCACTGCGGTAAGATCGTCGGCCATGGCTTGGGCACACAGGTCGGCACAAGGGCCACATCCAAGGCAGATGGCTTGGGAGGCCGAGGGAATGTCACCTTCCAGAGAGGCGTCATCAATAAGAACGTGGGCAAATACAGACGCGAGAGACTTGAGCATTTCCAGACGCACACTACTGTGAGGGTCTTCGCAGAGCACCTCAAACCCAGCAAGATCGGAGATTTTGACACACATGGAAGAGTTGCGTTGCGAGTGGCGACACCGTTGAGGCAGCGGTGCGGTATTGCGTGCGAGACAGTCGCCGCGAGTGAAGAGGCGACCGACAGCACGCGCGACGGCAAGACGCACCGCGTCGCTGGCGTCAGCGACATACTGATTCAATACGTTGGTCAATGCAATGTTTGGCAAGAAGATAAGACTCGAGCTGTCAAGCAGGTCTGGAATGCAATCGATAGCACAGGCGCGCACCACGTCAACGGGGTGACGTAATGCGGCCAGAAAGACACTGATGCGAGAGCGGCTGAAGCCATCGGCGTGCTCGATGACGGGTGAGCGAGCGGTGCAGCGCAAACTGAGGCACAGAAGCGGAAGCGATGCGTGTGCGACGGCCCAGGGACGTATCGCGAACGACAAATCCGTGGTAGCAAAGTGCTCGGCGAGCGTCGTGAGGACATGAGGGTTATCGAGTGCAAGGAAACGAGCGGCGGCCAGCGACGCATCGTGCAGGTCGGCGTTAGTGGCCCACGGCAGTGAAGAGCACCAGAAGAGTGTGTGGAAAAGGTCGAGGGCACGGGCGTCGGTGGCGTCGGAGCGACACAGTCTGAGGGCTTCGCGATCACGGTAGACACAATCGACGAGTTGAAGAAGAAGTGTGAACTCCTGTTGAGCAATCAAGGATGCATCTTGCGATTCGGTGGGCGGACAGCCAAGCCAGCGTGCAACAAAAAGACCAACGCTGAATTGGAGGACGGTATCAAGAGGCAGCTGGCTCGGGGTGCAATTGCGCGCGAGGTCACTGAGCACACCCATCAAGGCGTGCACAAGAGACGGCTGAGAAATGGCAAAGTGAGGCGCACTCGCACGCACGTCATCGTTGCCCTCATCGGATAGACGTTGTAACACCTCGAGAATCCGCTGCTGGTCAAGGTCATCAACAAAATAATCATCGGCTAGATGCCTGTCGGTCTTGGTGCTGTCACGATCTACTGAAGCGTTGCCTAGTTGCAGTCGAGTGGCACAAACGGCCACGCGCAGCAAAGGAACAAGTGAGGGTGTAGTAGTAGTAGTAGTAGTAGTCGTAGTAGTAGTAGTAGCAGTAGCAGTGGTAGTAGCAGTAGTAGCAGCAGCAGTCGTAGAGGTAGTAGTAGTAGCAGTAGTAGTAGTAGTGGCATCAGCAGTAGTCGTAGTAGTTCGAGCAGCAGCAGCAGCAGCAGCAGTAG